>JXSR01S056002.1:87225-99766 GCA_000969725.1 Ophiothrix spiculata | reverse complement strand
TTTTTTTATTGGGGGGGGGGAGCCTGAGAAATCTAGGTTTACCCTTGGTAAATGTTGACTGCACATTTAGTTGCTGTCTTTTAATGGATTTGCTGGAAGAAAGGGAGGAGGGAGGGGACGAGAAACAACTTTGTTTTTATGAGGCCTAAGAATACATGTATATGTTACATATGTGATGACTCACACCGAAAAGGGGGAATTTGCAACAGAATAATTTTCAAGATACAGGTGAAAATAGGCAGCAAAAAATTAATTGATTGCCTTGATCAATTTCAACAAGTAAGGTGTCATTTTAAAACTTAAAAAATGCTGCAACAGATGAAATAAAAAAAATCAAAATTGATATAATCGTCAAAGTCCCCCCTTTCGGTGTGAGTCATCACATATGAGAGACCACGATGCCTTTGTAGTATACTAATACGTAAGCCAGCACTCACTTAAATATCTTCCCAGTCGATCTGTCACTTCTTCCAAGATGGGTACCTTCACGGCGTTTTTTCGTACTGTTTGGTTACGGTATATCTAATTGTCACACACTCGTACTCCCTTCAAAATACCCTCGGGAGAAATGTTAGAGAATATTTCATCGTTAACAGATACATTTAAGAATAAATGAATTGGAAAACACAACATTAACGTGAATATAATAAATCTGCATTGTAAAAAAATACACATAAATAAAAAAAAATGTTTATACAGATACCAACATTTTTAAAATTAACCACAGACCACATGCACCTGGGACTCACACGTCCTGATGAACTGCTCATGATGGACTATGAAAATATACATTAGGGCTTCTTTTTTTTCTTTTTTCGTTGCTGTTTTGATCGCTCTGATTTATTTAGAATTACCATTTATTTTACCCGTAGAAATTTACAGATATTTTAGCCCATCGTCATTTAACAATTCGTTTGTGAAGCCCAGGTGCAAGTGAACAGTTAAAGAGCCGTGTTTTTTTAATTTTACCATGAAGTAAGAGCAGTGGATCTTACCGTCAAAGGCTTATACACATATATTTCGGTAGCAAAGTTACATGTATACATACTTACAACACCCTAAAATCATATATATATTATCTGAAACAAACAAATAATAAGATATGCATATATACTGAAAAGGAATAAATTTCTTTTTGAAACATAAAATAATAAAAACAAGAATTGGAATGAGCATGGTGGCAGGGTTTGCTGCGCGGTAAGTCAATTTGTTTAAGATAGAGCGCTTCGCTGCGTTCACGCCGCATAAAGATATCAACTCACCGACTACGACCCTTTTTAACACAATAATGAAAAACAAACAAACAAACAAACAAACAAACAAACAGGCAAAAATGAAAGACACAAGATATTAGGGGAGAACATGCCAGTTTTATGCTGCAGGCCAACAAACACAAATGTGACATTTTGTGTCTTTGATATGAATATGTAAACTTTGATGAGGTTCCACAACAGCACAACTGAAATGATGATCCATGTTGCAAAGTCCAAATTTAGCAAATTTAATAGCCTCCACAAAGGCCTTGCAGCAATAATATTTGCGAAGTGTTTTAAAGTCTTCCTAATCTCATGGTTAACTAGAATACGGTATTTCATTTCCATTTTCAAAAATGTGAAAATGTTCACGTGGTAATTTGATTAAAAACCTGAACTGCGCCCGATAACATAAAACAAAACTTATTTCTTTCCTTCATGTCTTTTATTTTTCCCCTGAAGAAATGTATTTGAGTGCAACGAAGACTAATAGTTTTGTGATGTTGTAATCAGAAATAGCACAAATGTATTTATAGATCCATAATACATTACCCGATGTCGTTGTTGGATCTGTAATCTCTCCCTCGTTCGTAACCATCCATGCCGCTGTCGGGCGTTCTGTTGCATAGATAAAATTATGTAGAGGATGAAGAATTTGATTAAACTCTACGAGGAATTTAAAGAATGCTCTACCAAAATAAGCAGAAAGTCACTGTCTAAGTGTTTAGTATAAAGATTTTCCTATAGTTATTCAAGCATTTTTCATTCAGTATCACTCAAACAACAATTCAATTCAATATCAATAAAACAAATCACCTTGTTTAGGCTTTCGCCATGGAAACCCAACTTGGTACTTGGTACCAAGTAAGCTAAAGGAAGCTTATCTTCAACAGGGCTCCAAGATGTTTCTAAATTCAGTTTTTAATGCAGGAGGAAGACCAGAGTACCCGGAGTAAACCTGCGGAAGCGAGCATGGACTGAAAACCAAATGCACATAAAGCGCCGCGTGCGGGGCTCGAACCCGGGACTTAATAATAAGAAATCGGTCTCAATTTCAAACAAATCAAATCAAATTTCATTTCCATGCAAACATCAATACATCAAAAAGGCTGATAAATAGCATACCCCGTACAACATCACGTAACTCAGAGAGTAAAGAGAATAAGACTGTCTACTAATGGAAACAATGATGAGCTCAAAGGACGTAGGATGCGTGTTACTCATAGGTTTTAAATAGGCGACGTTTCAATAAAATTCTAGAGTGCCCAACGAAATTAGATTCATTATAGTTTTCGGCAAAGAGTTCCATAATACTCTTATGCACTGGTCAGAGGCTTTTTCCCCCGACTTTGCCTCTTTTTTCCGACATATCTCGTGACTGGGGGGCTGAAGGCCTTCCCTCTTCATTTGTATGTACTACGAGAGTTTCTACTTATCGGAATCTATATTTAATATTATGAGAATTAAAAGTGACCTGGCCACCCTTCTGGTGCAGAAACCCATAAAGTGATTACTAACGCTGACTGGAACAACACCATTTTGAGATACCATGGCAGTATTATTGGTGAGGACATGGTCCAACAGACTCTCGGAGGTGTCAGTAACTCGCGTCCTTAATAAGATTATGAAATCCTGCACCTGAAAGGCAACTTTGATAATCTATAGACATGGTTTCATGAGGTTTATTAAGAGTATCAATATTAATGTCCCCTAAAAGAAAAACCGCATTAGAGGAATTAATGTTTTCAAAGTTTCTAAGCTTCAGTCGTTTCAACAGTTTTATTAATTTTATAAGATCAGCTGTAAGAAGAGTTCTGTAGATTATTTACTTCAAAATTTTTTTTCTGTGCATACCTTTCATGAAAAAATGGAAATCAAACATATAGGACATAAACATTGTCAAGGTAAGCTTTTATAATTGATCCGTCTTTTAAAACATTAATTTTGTGTCAAGTTTGTTCAGGCACATTATTCAAGAGTCATTGTAGAAAATTTATATATAAATACATGTTTTGTTTAAAACAAACATCAACTACAGATAAACATGCTTAATGATTAACCATATTAAGATTTTTTCAACCATTGTCATTGATAGGTGACATAATGAACATCATATACAAGGTGACTTTTGAAATTAAATTTTAAAAATAATTAATGATTTTTCCACCACAATTTAATTTATTTTATAGTGATAAGTAAAATGATAAAAATATAATGTTACGTTTCTGGGAAATGTAAATATGAAAGGTGATTTTTAAGAATTTTCCCAACAATTAATGATTTTCCTCCACAATTTGTATAAGTAAAATATTAAATATAATGACGAAAATTCCAGGAAAATATGTAGTTTGAACAAATTACCAATGTTGACAGGGGAGGGGCACATACCCCCTCAGACACCCCATGTTCGTGCTTCGCACTCACTATTCGCAAGTTGCGCTCAGTTTGCACTAAAATGTAAGAATCTGATTGTTATGAAGTACTCAAGATATACCTACTTTGAAGGATACCTATACCTGCTTAAAATTACCCCAGGCTGAGTAAGCAAACAATAGAAAACAAAGGGACAAAGGCGAACACAAGGTATAGACACATTAAGGCACCTTGATGGAGATAACTACTTTAAAGAATGCTACCTACCTGCTGTAAAACTTCCCCAGACTGAGAAAGCATACGAAACAGTACATTTGTCCGAAGCGAGATTAGCAGGCGAACACAAGGAATAGACGAAAACAAAAAACGTTGCAATTGGATCGACATGAGTCACGATGTGATCTCCAAACTGAATCTCATTTCTGACACAGCAGAATGTCTCATCATCAGTGGTAAGATTGCTCCATGATGTATCGAGCAAAGAACCATCAAATAAAAGACCGTCGATGTTTTCACAACTTGTTGCAATGTTTACGAAGTACTGAGATGGATGTTTTATGTATTCGAACAACGAGAATGTAACAATGTTAGAATAAGCTGAGACCGGTGTAATTATAGCCATAGCAGGGTCGCCGTTGTTGTTTTTATCAGCTTCAGAATCTTTCATGTACAATGCAACCATAACAGGGTTGTCTGTTTCAAACGAAACCACTGTGTCTCCTGATGTAGAATTTTCATAAAACTCCCCAGATTCAATGTTGTATATACTACCATCAGACATTCGAAGTGCTGTCGATACATCAGATGTTATAACTCTATATATGTAACCAGATGTCAAACGTTTGAAAGGAAATAAATGTGTACCGCCGCGGCAAAAGGGTCCAGTTGTCGGCTCGTACATGTTGCTCCTTGTAGCATATCTAATGTATGGTATTTGTATACATCAGATATGCTACAATGAGCAACATGTAGGGGTCGACAACTGGACCCTTTTGCCGCGGCGGTACACAAATGGTAACGTGTTCCCCATAGCTGGATTGGTTTTAATTGATCTATAATAACACTTGGATATGAGCTCACATACTCTGGAACTCTTGCTGCACTCCCTGATAATACCGCAATCGGCTCGTTGCTATGTACAGCATATCCTGTAAGATCTTCATCGCTGTTCCCATCAAGTCGGTAACTTTCATATTGTGTTAGATCAATGTGATGTACAGCCCCATTCGGTGTCGTTATATTAACAGATGTAGATGGATGTATTGCAGATATGCATAAAAACGATGAACCTAGGTAGGAAGCTACAAAGTAGGCCTACGTTGTGCCAAGATCTGAAGAAGGGATAACCTGGAAGGCATCTCCATGCCAATTGTCATTAGTAATTGCATAAACTGAAACAGTACCCGATGCTGCAACTATGATGGTCTTGTTAAGTGTCTTATCTCCGCCATACATTCTTATTCCAAGGGGCAACTGTATATTTTTGCTATCATTCCTCGATATGTTGAATGTTTTAGACGTAAAATAAAAATCTTCAGAGGCAGATAGAGTTGTTGTGATAGGTTCTAATGATGGGGTAGATACTATTATTCGTTGATAACCAGTAATTGGCACATACGGAAATGTAAAAACAAATTCCATGGCATGGTCATCATTAGTCAAACCTGAGGGAAGAAGAATGAATTTTGTATTATTAGATTTGACATACAAAGAGATCTTTTTGAGTGATTTGACCCTAATAAACATTTTCAAAAAACATTCTGATGTTCCGTAAATGTTTTCAAGACAAAACAAAACATTTTTGCGTGTGCTATAACAATGTTTGCCAAACATCGTCAAGACCGTTTTATGAAAATGTTTTCTGGCCCAAATCCTGACCATACATTTTAACGTCAAATAAAAATTTTACACTGAACATTCTCTTGATATTTTGACTAATTAAAAAAAAAACATCTGCATAACGTTTTTGTGTTTGATGGGAATATTCGGTGAGAGTTGTTGGCCTATACTTGATTGTAAAACTCGGACAATCAGAGCAGGGGACTTGCATTCTTACAACATCAGGATTACATCTTAACTATTAATTGTTTCTTAAATAGTTTATATAAAGTTTATCTAAAGTTATGGTCACAATAGGTCGTACGGTGCTCGTACGACCGATTAACAATGTTTATTTGACCACTTCGTAAGCTTTCGTACAAGCGTCTTGCGATGGTCTTACGAAAGATTGTTTACACATAATCAGCTCGCAAGGTCGCACACGTTTCTGATTGTGTTCATGCGATAGACTTGTGACAATTTAGTCAATAAAGTACAAGAATAAAGTGTGGAAAGGAGGAGACAACACGAAATAGAGAGAAAAAAGAAAGAAAGAGTATTAAGAGAAGGTGTAGAATTAGAAAAAGAGAAAAGAGTTGGGTAAAAGTAATTTTACGGCACAAAATACCATCATTACAACAAATTCCTCGCTTAAGAAAAAAGGGGGTTGACATCATATTCAAATTCCCCACTATTTCAAAGCATACTCGCACTCAATACTTTCAACTTCTAGTACAGTAAGAGTAGGCTACGGTATTCAGCCCCCTGAAATTAAAAATCAGTCGCAGTGCCTATACTCGTTCACATAATCAAGGATCTAATAAACATAAGAACAGCATACCAATGGCTCGTACGACATGTACGAGCCATTGGTATGTTCACCGACCGTGTCAATATCAACATAAATTATAAAGCAAATGTGATTACTATATGTAGGGATGTCAATTAGAGTAGAAAAATCCGTGCTGGGTTGAAATTTACGTTCAAGTACCTTCACTTTAGACTCCTCAACAGCCAGAAGTAAGGTCCGAGAAAAGTGGCTTGTTTTATTTTTTTTTTATGCATAGAAAATCGGCACAGAGCGCTGGTTTGATGATGCTCATGAATATTAATGAGTTTGAGACATTGATTTAAAAAGGCCCATAAACTCATCCAAATAGATTTTAATTCAAAATAATTATGCATCTAGATGTATAAATGTTGTCAAAACATATTGAAATAAAAAATGATTGACATTAGTTGAAATAAAAATGCATATTTATGTGATTTCTAAAGAGATTTTTTTCATTGAGTGAGGTCAAATTTGGTCTTTACTTTTTCTCTGAAATCTACAATTCTGGACTTAATATATTTAAGCCGCTTAGTCCAAAGAAGCCAAACACACTTTTGTACATATATCCTGAAAATCTAGCCTGAATTCTGCGTAAAACACTTGTCATGTAGATGAGTGTGACTCTTGGTCCAATGAGGTCAAATCCGATATTGCAGATCCGCTGCCCGTCTCCGCTGCGCCTATGGCAGTTTCGGCGGCAATCTATTAGCTCATGCATACATGCCCTAGTGCAAAAATAACTGAAAAATAAAACAACATGAAAAAATATAATTGTGTCTGGAAGAGTGGAAGAGTGATATGTCACTGAAAAAATTATAAAATCTAATTGAAATAAGAAGAAAAAGGAAAAATGTGTATAGATCGAGAATCGAACCCGGTTTCCCAGCACCAAAATTAACGAATCCATAGCTCACGCCATTGAGTCAATGTGAAATGAAAATGCAAATTTTAGTAATTAAACTGTGATTGCGCAAGATCCAATTGTTTTGAAATATTTACACAAAATATCATATTAGGGACAGATTCTGTCAATTATAGTCATGCTTAGGTAACATTATGCTATTTTACAAAATAAATAATCCCATTCAGGATAAATCTGAAGAAAATCGATGTAAAATTCGTTTGCAAAAATGGCACTCGAGGTCATGCAGTGTAAACTAAACACGACACATGGCAAATGACGTCATATAGACCCATTGATACGAAAGGTTCTTCTTGTCGTACGATGATGCTGACTGTTAATATCAGGGTATTCAATGCGTAATTGTAATGGCCGATATCTTGTCCCTTTCGTACGTCTAATTGAACGGCATTTTTGTCGCACTATTTACCGGTATTACAGGTCTTATAAGAAAGATATATTTTTAAAATTTCATGGATATGAGGTTTGATAGGTTGTATAACTTATTATGCCATCCAATAGATATTTAATTCGGTAAAACAACGAGCACGTAAGCAGATGTGACCTCATGATTTTAAATGCTTAAAATTTGCAATTTTGTTTAGAATGTAATAAAATGAAGATTTTTTTACTCCTAACAGTCAAACAAAACCATGTTTTAATAGAAAAAACTCTAAATATTTTCATCCATATCTCATTTTTTTATTTACATTAACCCCCTTGTAATCATGAGGCTTTGAAGTCCGAACTATCCGACAGGTCACGGCAAGAAAAAAAATATCTCGACCAAGTTTTCAAATATTGATCGCCAGATCGTAGAATTAAACTGCTCATTAAAAGCTCATTTGCATAGGCTCTAAGCGCTGACTGTCAATGACGGGTTCAATAATGTTTAAAATAATTAAAAATGTACCTATTGGAAAAAATTGATTATTTTTTAATATTGAGGGGGTTTATTTTAGTTTCCCTCATAAAATAAGCATATTACAGTTGATTGAATGTTCGTATGTTTTCATAAATGAGCAGCTCCGTGTGAAAATGGACAAGATGTCGCCGTGCAAACTCAAATTAAGCCCCGTTCTGCGGTATAGCGCGTTATACAAAAACCACATTTTGCGAAGTGATTCACTCACTTTTAGGCAAAAAGTAAACAACTATTTTAAAGGAGATAGATCCATTGTTCACTTAATGAAGGACACTTTTTGGAAACCACTTCTTGTACTGTACAGCAGTCGATCGAAACCCCAGACCACCGCCCCGGTCGGAGATCTCCCAATACTTTTGCAAACTTTTGGATGACACAGAACGTCTCCAAAAAAGTGTCTTACATCATTACAACCGGTAGATATTCGTGTTCAAAATGGTATATTTTTTGACTTTCAACAGCGAATGAATCACCTCGCGAGTCGCGAAATCGCGAAATGTCCTCCAAACCCCACGCTACCACACTTTTTTTATAAATCCCCGCAAGCAATGGGAATAATCCTTAGAGCTGTATACCCGGAAACTCCAGGCACAAGACTGGCTGGACATTGCAAAACACGCCAAGATTTCTTTTGTCTTTTTGGATGGTATAAGTCATAATAATTGTGAATTTGGTTCAGACTGTTACTCACATTCACCACTCTTTCATGTCATTAATCCAGTAAAAATCATTCCAATATTGAAGATATAAGTACTTTTAAAGGTTAAGGGAGTAAGTGTAGCTATTGTAGTTGTCATTCTACCATAACCCAACCTTAGGTGGTACCCCCGATTTTGTTCATCAAAATGACCGCAAAGGATGTAAAAACAATTGCCCAAATGCTCAGGGTCGCTTTGTTTTGCGTTTTAGCACAATCGGCGATCATCCGTTAGGGGGGGGGGGTGGTAACCACCACCCCCTTAGGAAGACGAGGGTTAACGTCGTGGCTGTGCCGAGTTTGTTTATTCACTCTGCTCCCGTTGTATATCTGTAACAGCTTGTCAAATGGGTCCATTTGGTGAAATTGAACAAATGACCTCAAATTTGGGCGTAGTTAACCTGTATGATATAATACTGATTATAAATATTATACTTACCTAGACAAACCACAATACAGCTAAAAACTAGCAAATGGAACAGATTATGTTGATTCGACATTTTATTAACTGTTTCTCTACATGTTCGTTACCTGTATTCATGAATTAAATGTTTCCATGTATATATTCAAGTGATCTGTAGGTTTACATGTAATTATACCAATGACGATGTTTCTACGCTACGAATCGTAAAATATCATCGACTGGCAAAATAAGCAACTCCCTTTGCAGCTCTGCAATTGGCTATCAATGATGTAATTGATATAATAGTTGAGTCCCTATCTTTCCCCCGAACGTTAATTAATTGCGGTAAACATTTAAAATAAAAAACAAAACCACTGAACAAAAAACAAAAACAGACATGTGTCAATGTGCAATAACAACTAAACAATTGTGCATGGTCTACTGCATGCAATTCAGTTATGTTTTGCAAATCAGATATGTGTCTATTCATCAAAATTAAGTTCACTAAGAATGAGTCAGTAAGAGGTCAATGTAATTTATGGGTAAATGACGTCGACGGAAAAACGCGAATCAGAATTTCTTTTTTAATCAATAAAAGAGAAAGAGAGAAACGGGATCTGGTGCGAATTAGTCATGCAATACAGGCACAGGAACTTCCAGTTAGATTTTCTCTTGTTTACATACAAATTGCAAATTTTGCTTTGACGGAATGCTCTATATTTAAGGGACGGTTGGACGAGTTGGCTCTGATGCAAGTTGGCCTACCACGTGTTTCTGCTCACGTGACCTAGGGAGAATAATGTCACTGGTGATTTATGGTCATATATAATGCATCAAATTTTCCATAATATTTAAAAAAACCAGCTCATCTCTTTGTGTGAGTTTTCGAGTTGCCTGATTAAACTTTTTTAGCAAACGTAATTTTGTACTAGTGTCAAGATATTAATTCGCTGGTTCAAGTTATTATTATTGATTACGAGGTATGTTACTTGTCATGTCATGGGATCAAATCCCCTTTATCCTTTGTTTTGTTGGTATACCACGAGGTTAAGTCAAAACTGGGACCAAGCCCGTAGCCAGGGGGTGTGCGGGGGGGGGGGGCGTCGCACCCCCCCAAATTTGACAATTTTACAAAAAAAGGTCCACAAAAATTCCCTAAATGACCACCAAAAGAACACCTAAAGCACAAAAACAAGTAAATGTAGGTCTTTTTTTTAATAAAATACTACACAAAATGCTTGGAAAACTGCTAAAAACAACTAAAATTAGTTTAAGGTCGACCAAAACGAAAATTTTTCCTCCAAATGGTCCACTTTTGGAAAATCCGCACCCCCTTGAAAAATTCCTGGCTACGGGCCTGTCAGTAGCTCATGTCTTGTTTTAATTTCTAAAAAAGAAAAAAAAAGGAGAATTGTATCATAAAGAGTGATATGTCAAAGAAAATGATTATAGAGGGAGCGTGGCCGAGCGGTTAGAGCACGGGTCTCGTAATACAGAGCTTGTGGGTTCGAGCCCCGGGCCGGGCGGTTTTCGTCTCCTTGTTTCCTTGAGCAAGAAACTTTACTCTATTTGCTCCGTGGTCGGACAGTCACGTAAAGCCGTGGGTCTCCTGTACGAATAGACTCCTTCATGGGGTATGCATGTTATCATGCAAGTACTTGTATCATTGATTGATTGATTGATTGATCTAATTAAAAGAAAAAGAAAAGAAAAGAAGAAAAAATATGCTGATGCGGGAATCGAACCCGTGATCTTTGATTCTCAAGCGTGAACTGACCTTATCAAGCCACCTGGCTGGCTGACGAAATTAAGATGAATTTAGATATTATAACAACCATGTATTGCACAAGACGAAATTTTATGCACAAAATTGTTAGGAATTCGAAATCAAATTTGGGGAAATTCCGTTAATTAATGTTTTATATAGGTAAATGATAATATTTTACAAAATATGGGCTATTTAGGAGGGGTTTGAAGAAAAAATAGAGCAAAATTGGTTTGCCAACCAAGCACAGAGCTTCATTGGCCGACCTTGACCTCTTCTTTTGGTAACGATAGCTCGTCGTATGATTTGCAATCCTTTGATTGGCTCATTGATGGTGATTATTCATTTCTTTTACCTCCTACCTAAAATCAATTAGTTTACAATCGGCAATTAGTTTATTTTTGTTTTCCAGAATGTGTGCATGTTCAAATGGGGTGTACTTTCAGAATGTGTGTACATTCAGGATGTGTGTTAATGGTCGGTGTGTTATTGTATTTGGGGTGTGTGTGTTTTTTGATACGGGTTTTTTTAAGTGTGTGTGTATCCAGGGGTGTGTATTTATATTGACTGTTTTTTGTTTGTTTTGTTTTTTATTTTTTGTTCTCTCGTCTTTTTGTTTTTGATTTGTTTTTGTGTCATTGCTTTTATGTTTTGTTTTGTATTTTGTCAAAATGCGTGTGTAAACTCATCCCCGGGATGGTTTTTTTGAAGTGTGTGAGCATTTATATTGACTCTGTTGTTTTAGTGCTCTCGTCTTTTTGTTTCGTTTTGTTTTGCTTTGTTTTTGTGTTATTGCGTTTTAGTTTTAGTTTTGTTTTTTATTTTGTTTTTTGTGTATTGTCGGTGTGCGTGTGTAAACTAGTCCCGGGTTTGTTTTAGAAGTGTGTGTGAATTTATATTGTCTGTGTTTTTGCTCCGGGTGCAGTCGCTTTTGTGTTTGTTTTGTTTTGATTTGTTTTGTTTTGTGTTTGTGCTTGTTTCGTTTTGATATTTGTTATTTTGCTTTGTTCTTATGTTTCGAACTTTTATGTTTGTGTGCACTCATGATGATTGTGGTTACAGTGAATATGTGGATACAAATATTTATATACACACACATGTTATATATACACACAATTTATGAAAACAAAACAAAAGTTTACGATTGGCGTTCCATAGTAATAGGCCGACGGTTTCTGTCAACTTCTAAAGGTTGCATTACCCCACATCATCAATCACTTCTTTAATTATCAGATTCGTGATGTTTAACATGGCATAATTGAATATAGTTAAATAGAATATTGTTGTAACAAACAAACTAAAACACACAATTTGAATGCCCAATTTAACCTTAACCAAAAAGAAACACGATAATATTACACGATCGTCATGTTTGCGTACTGCTGTTCGCTTGATTAGACGTATAATACAGTCGTTCGTGCTCTTCAAGAATGCCATGTTTGTATACTAATTAATTATACCATGAATACAAATGTAAGTCGATATTGATAATAATAATATTCCATGCACGATTGTTAAACGGGAATTGAATCCTGGATTTTATCGACAATTTCTGTTTCTGTTTTAATTTTCAA
>JXSR01S056002.1:0-11325 GCA_000969725.1 Ophiothrix spiculata | reverse complement strand
AGGCCCATTCGGGCATCTTGGCACAAAAAAGATAGAAAAGAAAGGGGAGTATAGAGAAAAAAATCAAAAGAAAAGAGAAAAAAAATAGTTTTAAATGTTTTGAAAATCATTGAAAAACTTGAATTTTCCTTAGTTTTTGATCATTTAAATGTAAAAATGCGAAAAATTTTCAAAGTTACATAATTTTGCCTGCGGTCATTCGGGGGAAACTGATGGTTGTGCCCCCCCACTCAAAAAAACCTGGGCACGCCACTGGAAAAAAGTGTCCACCTGAAGTTTGCACCGACCCATTTTTCAACCCTGTCTAAGTAAGCTGGCCATTTGCTCGCACAGTAAAGATGCCATGCGACGCTCTGAATCTGGGCCATGCTCTGATTGGCTGATTATCGTCACGTGTGACGATCTATTTTTATCTTGTGACATGTAAACAAAAGCGAGTCGAAATGTTCACCTTGTTTTACATGTGTTTTAGACCCGGTTATAGAATAGTTTTAAAACTACCAAAGGAAGAATATAATCAAAAACAAAAGAAAACTTCTAAATGTGCATCAATGGTCATGTGTTATATACTGGGTAGCCTAATATAGCGGTGCAGTAACAATTTCCCTTACTGCACTATGTTTTTCATGTCGTAATTCCCATATTTTAGGTCATACATTAGTAAATTTGGTGTCATATGAGAGAGGAATAAACATATTTTAATAAAATGAAAACTGTATGTGTTTAGCTAATTTGGTTTTTAATTGGGGTTAATTAATGTGTTAATTAATCCAAGCGGTGCAGGATGCGGAGCCGCAGGATGCGGAGCCGGTGATTCACATAATTTAGCACAATTCCCACATACTTGCATAGATTTTCACAATATTAGGACACAATATTACCAGAGCAAAGTTACACATGTGACATAAAAATATATGGAATTGAAGGTGATCTGGGGTCATTTGGGGTCAAAAAACACTATGATCAAGATAGGTACAAGTGGTTGCAAAATTTGTCACTTTTCCAAGATACTTTCATGAATTTCCATAATACTTTAACATAAGAATACCCCTTGAGGGGTTGACAATGCAGCATGACAAATTTAGGGTAAACATATTTTAAGGGGTCATCTGGGGTCATTATTTTTTAAAGTTTAAAAACCCTGAAAAGCGATCAGATGATTAATAAAAAACCTAAAAAGAGGTTTATCCGAAAGATATTGGATGGTAGTTGTGATGCATGTACCTATGTGGAATATTAACCATGTTCTTAGTTACAAAAATGGCATCTAAAAATTTCATTTTTTAAATATTTGTTATTTTACACCCTGTATATTTTCTAGACACCCTGTATATTGAAACTACCATAAGATGATTCCTTAGTTTTCACCCTTTATGAATATATATACTTGTCCTATCCTAATATGAATAGTTTTAAAGTTTAAGAAGCTGAAAGTGGAAACTCCTGGTTTTGCCCATTTCCTGTATGTTACCAAAAGGTAACCCAACTTACGACATATGACCCAATATATGATCATTTAATGATTTTTGCACATTTTCATGTCTCAATATCAAATTAAAATTATTCAAGAGAAATTGTAAAATTCCTTGAAACCTGTATAATTTGACTCTAAATAAAAAAGCTGGTTTAAATGACTGTTAAATGAAACTATAAAATCAAGGAAAACTTATATACCATACATTGAGTTTTAAATATAAATTGCTGACAAGAAGAAAGATTATCAAATTTACATAAGGCAGCTTTACAGAGGGGAAAAACTCAGTTTACTAAATTTTTTGGCAAGTTATAGGCCAAAATAAAATCATTGTTTATTTTCAAAGTAGGTCTAACAATAATTCTTATATAGACCCTAAGCCTTATAGGTCTATAATTTAATTTGTGAGGGGAAAATTCTTTGTTTGGTATTTGAATGTACTTTTGGAATATGTTCTTGTTTTTATAAGATAATGGCAAAGCATTTCACGATAGTTTGAAATTTCTCCTGTAATTTGATACCAATTCAAAATAAATTAACCCACTTTCTTTTGCGAAACTATACGTAAAAAGCAACCAAATGTGCGAGGTCACGAATATATCGAATTGTTGAATATACATGACCCTGGATGTACTTTTCAGGAATCTATGGATGTACATTCCAAGTTTGTCCCATTGTAGCATCAACATTGAGCTACAAAATTGGACATAAATTGAAGTTTGACGTTGACATTGTCAAAATTAATATTTTGTTGGAGTGCACGCGACATGTGCATCAAAATGTTTACAGGAATTTGTCATGTTTACTTCAAAAATATGATACCATCTAGCCCATTGGCATTGACTTTAATTGATGTTTCATTGAATTATGTAGAATATTTGTCTCATTTTTGACTATTCACCATGATTGGGGGAAACAATTGTCTCATTTTTGACTATTCACCATGATTGGGGAAACTTTGGGGAAACTTTTGTCTCATTTTTGATTATTCACCATGATCTAAATCATTATGCCTAATGGTCTATAATATCAAGGCATGCTGCAAATCACAGAACAATATGTATATTTGAAATGTACAAGCTATTGCTGGTCAGATATTATTTTCTATGCACTTTATTACTTCCCTTGCGTGTGTATTGCAGCCACTGCACTGTGCTGATTGTGTATGATGCATTATCAGTCTAGATATATGTTTGGTTGTATGTTATGTTTCACAGTTTGATGTGTAAATTACTGATTTTTCTCCAAGCTATCGTCAACTTCATTTAGTCTAACGTAAGTAGAACACTTTTATCATTACGTGATTGTTAACTTGTTATAGTTGTTAGTCAGAGGCTTGAAGTTCAACTATGCAGGTAAGCTTAAGCTTAATGACATCCCATGTCTGTATCAGGAGAACATGTAGGATATACAATGTACATATTTTCTTATTGATCATGGTTAAGTATGAATTAGAGGTGGTCAATGTATTCCAACACTACAGTTGAGCGACACACCTTTTTCAGTCCAGTGTATTTTTTCGGCCTATATGTCGAAAAAAACGTATATAGGGGAGGGTGAGGCAAGTTGGCCCCCCTTTCCATTGAAACGCCCCTTAATCGGACATGATAAAAGTCTAGAAGATTTTCCTGTTTACACAAGATAGATATATTATATCCGAACTATGTGTTCAGTAAATACTAAGACTCTGCGGCTTATCGTATTTAGATAATATAAAAAATAAAAAAGTTGTCAATAGGGGGGCAAGTTAGCCCCATTTACAAACAAAGAGTCGTACTCATTTTACCGTGACACATTTCATACATTTTGTTTTTTAAGTGAGGCACGAGTATGTTCTGCATACAAAAATGTCCTTTTAGGATGAAATGCCATAATAAATTAATACAATATCGATCTTTTAAAACGATACGTTGTGACCTACAGCTATCTGCATGCAATATATGCCACATATTTCCTATCTGTCTTGTGAAAGACTGCTTGCGTCTTGCTATACGCATCTATTTACTTGTTTAGAATTAAAATAGTGTTTAAACGTCATAAATGTTATTGTGCTCGAGTCTGAGTAAGTTATCATACCATCTTGGGTAAATTCGCCACAAGGCCAACTTGTCCCGGGTGGTAGGGGGCGAACCCGCCCCATAGTCCCAGTTTTGACTTAACCTCGTGGTATACCAACAAAACAAAGAATAAAGAGGATTTGATCTCATGATATGTTGGACATGTACCATACCTTGTAATCAATAATAATAACTTGAACCAGCGAAGTAATATTTTGACACTAGTGCGAAGTAATATTTTGACACTAGTACAAAATAACTTTTGCTCAAAAAGATTACCAAGGCAACTCAAAAACTTGTTTTATTGATAACTCACACAAAGAGTTGAGTTCGGTCTTGTAAATGTTATTGGAAATTTGATGATTTATGCATAACCAAAAAATTACCGGTTACATATTTCTCCCAAAGTCACGTGAGCAGAAACACAAGGTGGGCCAACCCGCCCCAAGGGCCAACTTGCCCCACTCTCTCCTATTATTTTAGTATTTTCAAACTATATAGTAAAATATGAAATCCTGCAAATTTCACGACTATTGGAAAAGCAGGAAAAAATGAAAAATTAATTGAAAATCGCATAGCGTCAAGTTGTGACCAATATGAAACCAAAGGGGACACATTTAGTCAATCAGACTATTTAAATGCAAGAAATAATGTAATGAAAATGGTTAACATACTAAAGAAATATTAATATCGTAGACAGTTAATAAATTACACTGATGTAAAGAAAAAGTTCATGACAGTGATAATGAAAATTCATATTAAATCTTTAAATTACCATTAATAAAAATCCCATTTATCAGGTTAATTACAATATTGTGATAGAACTAATGCTAGACTAAGAAATGTTAACATTGACAAATTTTGTGTTCATGTAAATGGTGAAAATCTGGAGAACGTTGATAGTGCAAGTATCTGGGTGTGGAATACACCATAAAAGCTATAAAATAATTCAGCTGTGCTCTGTTGTTTAATCTTAAGATCTTAGGGGTTTTAATTTAATTTTATTTTTTACTTGTTTAATTTGTTTTTTGTTGTCCTTTTTATTTGTTTTTTATTAAAACCTTTTGGGTAGTCTGAACATTGTATTTGCTTTGTTCTGCATCTGTGAGTATACTGAAGCCAATCGGCAGCGGCGTAGCGAGGGTGTCTGGCGCCCGGGGCAAGAATAGAAACTGGTGCCCCCCCTCCCCGAGGGAGGGGGGCAACTTGAAAAGGTACGCCACCCCCACCCCTGAAAAAAAAATCCAACAGCTTTGAAAAACTCCTCTTTTTTGGCTAAAATGGGTAATTTCTCCTAAAATTTGGCATTTTTTCCAGTTATATTTACTAATTTTAGCTAAAAAGTGCCAAAATCTTAAGGGCGCGCATAGCGCGCAAAAAAATTATTCAAAAATTTGCTAATTTCAGCAGTATGTCCCCCTGTTGTCAGGCCCGTAGCCAGGATTTTTTCAAGGGGGTGCGGATTTACAAAAAGTTGACCTTTTGGAGGAAACATTTTCATTTTGGTCAACCCAAAACCAATTTAAGTGGTTTTGACAAAGTGACAAGAAAAGAAAAAAAAAAAAAAAAGGTATTCAGTAGATTTTTAAGCAGTTTTGTTTAGTATTTTAGTAAAAATGACCTTCCATTAACTTGTTTTGGCGCTTTAGGTATTTGGGGAATTTTTGTGGACCTTTTTTGTACATTGTCAAATTTGGGGGGTGCGACGCCCCCACCGCACACCCCCTGGCTACGGGCTTGCCTGTTGTTGGGTCCAATTATTTTTCATGTAGGGGCGATTTAGCGCCCCCTTAGAGGTGGCGCCCGGGGCAACTTGCCCCCCCCCCCTCCCTAGCTACGCCGCTGCCAATCGGGTAAAGTCATCGGCAAAATTTAGATCTTCCATTTCATTGTTGTTGTTTCCAGTGGTTTGTCACATCACCAAGCCAAGTAAAGTATTAGAAGAAACAAAATTATAGACGTCTTTCTTCAGTTTAAACCAATCATATTATTTGACCATCACTGAGTACAGCAACTTCATCTATATTGAATCAAATACTATTTCAAAGCTCACAAAATTTATGTAGAAAGATGTTTGTCAATCAATGGATTGCTCTATTACGTTCCTCAAAATGAAAAATTGTCCAGTTGTATTTGTGATGACTCACCTTGAAAAGGGGGACTTTACATACAGCGTGTCCCAATAAACATTATGCATGGAAACGGTGCTTATTTTCTTAGAAGTTAGGCAGACCAGCGACCTCAAAAGTATACATTCTAAAGCCCACAGTTTTGTTTCACAGAGTACAAAGTGGTCTAGGAATGCATTTCAGTCTTTCAGAAATTCATTAAAAAGACCAAAACCTTAGTTCTTTTCATTACATTTACACTAGAAATTAGTATTTTATACAGGGAATGCCATTAGAGTCCTTAGAATATCAACAAATCTAACAAGAGCTAATCTATGTCAGTTGGTAGAAAATAACTCACATTAAGTACATAATATTTGGAATCATGAAAGTAGTGAAAATAAGATATGATTTAAAAAAAAATAATGCTTCAAATTACAAATAGTCTTGTTTTAAAATGATTTTGTTATGTATCAAATACTTTTTTTATCAACATCATGAGAATTTAGACTCTAAATATTAGAGTCACTTCAAAGTAAAAAATTGCAGCAACCATTTAAATGTTCAAATCTATTAATTTCTGTACGAGTGGATATTCATACGTAGTGGTAGAAATGTAAGAAAACAAAGTCCATCTTAACTTCCAATAGAGCCTAGCTTGGACTAAAAGACCAAATTTGACCTCAAAGAAAAATGTCCCTGTCGAAATTACATAAATATTCACATGTATTCTGCAAAATTTCAATTATTTTGGATTTTTACAACATTTAATCACCTATATGCAACATTGTTTATTGTCTATTTGGATGAGTTTACTGGTAATTTTTAAATTTGTGTCTCAAAATCGAGAATATTCATGAGTATCTTCGAAACGAGGTCTGTGTCGATTTTCTATGCATAAAAAATGAATTTTAAGCCACTTTTCTCGTACCTAAATGTTGGCTAATTACACATTCAAAATAATAATTTGAAACTAACATTGAGAGTGTCGATTTCTCCCAACTGAAAGTAGTCAAAACTGGCAAGCTTGACTGATGTCTAGTTAGATTCGTTAGTCTGGACATGAAGAGCTTGTTTCCAAAAGAGAATAACTCCACGAACTGTAAATGGGAGAAAACACAGTTCTTTTTAAAACAGGCCCATTTGACATTCAGTTTTGAAGGGGGTAGCTGTTAGGTCATATGGTAGTGACAAAAAACAGTCGGTTTGAGAAATTTCAAAGATCACGTTCAATTGTAATTAATCTATTTTCATTCAATTGTTGTGGATTTGTTCCCTTTTTGGAAAGAAAATGTTGAATTTCAGTGGGTGGGGGGCATGGAAGTCGTTGTCGAGTCAAGTTGTTTTTTTAGCCGCCAAAGGCAGGAACATTTTTTTTCCGCCGCCTTCGACGGCAAAGTTTTTTTTTTATTTCATTTGTAAATGTTTTTCTTTACCTTGAAGTACTTGAGTCAAACACACTCTTTTTTGATCCGAAAAGGATCAAATTTGAGGAAAATTTGGATCAAAATTGATCCGGAATAGGGTAAGCTCATATCTGATACTTTATCGGATCAATTTGATCCTTTCTTTTTAAGAGTGTGTATTTTCAACTGTAGCAGAAAATGCTGCATTTATGGCTTGTTTGAGATAGACAGTCACATTTTCTGGCAATACCCACACACTAGTGTACATAAAAACAAATTATCGAAACAAATATTTTTAGAAAAAAAAAAGAGTTTTACGTATTCCATGAAACTGGTCTGGTTTATATTGCTCATTGCACCAATAACACAATTTTGACCCTTTTATTCCCTTTCGGAATTAAGCTCTTCATCATGTTCATATGGTGGTTCAGTGTGGGAGGGTAGGATATTATAGAAATGTGTTTGGTCAATTAATAACCGGCGGTAAATTGTTCTAAAGCCTTTCCTGTAACTAATTTTTAACAAAACTGTTTGTTTACAGATACTACGACCAAAATGGCAGAAGCAGCGCCAAGGCAGCATGACATCAAAGACCTAATCCAGTGTGGTATATGTCTCCTGGTTTTACAGCAACCTAAGGCACTACCATGTCTCCACTCTTTCTGCTTGAAATGTCTCTCGCAATGGGCTCAAGGAAAAACAACTGTAACCTGTCCTCTATGTGTACAAGAGTTTCAAATACCTAGCGGCGGTGTTAGTTCTTTTACAATGAACTTTTTAATAAACACTCTGAAAGATCTAGAAGAAAATGCAAAAATCGTTCAATCAAAAGATAGAGTCGCGCCTTGTGTTACTTGTGAATTGTTTACAGATATTAAGACAAAGACTAAAATGGCAAAAGCAGCGCCAAGGCAGTATGACATAAAAGACCTAATTCAGTGTGGTATATGTCTCCTGGTATTACAGCAACCTAAGGCACTACCATGTCTCCACTCTTTCTGCTTGAAGTGTCTCTCGCAATGGGCTCAAGGGAAAACAACTGTAACCTGTCCTCTATGTGTACAGGAGTTTGAAATACCTGGCGGTGGTGTTAGTTCTTTCACAACGAACTTTTTAATAAACACTCTGAAAGATCGAGAAGAAAATGCAAAAATCGTTCAATCAAAAGATAGAGTGGTGCCTTGCGCTACTTCACCTCATGTCAAAAAGGGAGCTGGTGTGTGGAAGGTTGCAAAATCGTTTGGTGATACTGGCAACGGAAAGTTGGATGGAGCAAGAGATATAGCAATTACACAGGGAAATGACATGGTAGTAACCGACACGTGGGACACGTCAATGAAACGCTATGATGCAAATGGACATTTGAAATCTACAACAAGAATCGGCGGATGTACATGGTGCATTAAAGTGAGCCAAGATGGACGTGTATTTGTTACCGATGGTTCAGAACACGTCATTGTCTATGATAATGAAATGTCCTTCAAGCAGAAGTTTGCAGTCAAATTACCTGATGGTGTACCCTCAGATACTTGGGATACAAACATGCTGCTTGTTTGGGAATTGAATCACAAGTACATCATCAGTAAACATCGACTTGATGGATCACATGCCACGAGCTTCAATGTACGTGGTCTAGCGTTTGATAACAACAACATGCTGCTTGTTGGGGAATTGAATCAGATGTACATCAGTAAACATCAACTTGATGGAACACATGTCATGAGCTTCTATGTACCCATTCAGCCAAAGTATATTTCAGTGTCTTCTCAAGACAAAGTAATAGTATCATCATGGAATGATCAAAAAGTGTATATTCTTGATGAACGGGGAAACCATCTGCATAGTGTCAATCCTCCACCTGGAATATCGTCATGGCAACCATCTGGTTCATGTTGCACATCAGACGATGAAGTCTATATAGCCAATTACACATCGCCAGGATCAATTGACATCTACTCAACTGAGTCCGGTAATTACATCCGGTGTCTCACTAAAGATGTCACAAAACCGACAGGTCTGGCCCTGATGGATGATGAAAACAAATTGCTTGTCTTGGAGAAGAACAGCGTTAAGATTTTTCAGCAAGAATGAAGATTAAACTTTACTATGTGTGACCGTCCAGCTCAAACCAGCCGTCATAAGGTTTTAAATGATAAACTTTTTCCAATATCCACAAATCAACTTATGGTCTGTCAAAGTTGATCCTCTAGTAAAAGATGAAAGAAACTGAGATCAAAGCATTCAAAAACCAGTAGACTATATTACAATTTTTGTAGATGGTCCTACTAAGATGTGATTTTTTTTCATAATTGTGTTAAATTTTTTGAAATAAAACTTTGCAGGTGTTTGGAAGAATGCATAAATATTGTGAATCTGCATAAAAACCTATTTCACCAAATTGTGTTTTCACCTGTAGCGCAGAATAAAGTTTGCCGACTTCACGGCTTATAGGGGCTGGGCAGTCACATATGAGCCACTCAAGGCTAAGAAAAGTTTAGTTTATAATTATTTTTGTGTTTAAAGAAGTATCATGACATTTTAACAGAACGAAAAATCCTATACATACTTAATACATGTAGTATACAAACATTTCCATAATCTTTGATAGGCAATCTATGTAAACTACATATGTCCCGCCGCGGCAAAAGGGTACAGTTGTCGGCTCCTACATGTTGCTCATTGTAGCATGTCTGATGCATACAAATAGCATACATCAGATATGCTACAAGGAGCAACATGTACGAGCCGACAACTGCACCCTTTTGCCGCGGCGGTCCACATATAATAAGGTCCGCAAATAAAGGTTGAAACTTCTGCATCACAATTATTTACTAACCTCGTTTGGAGGCCTTTCGCACAGATACTATCTGACGTCTTTAGCAATGAGCGACGTTATGATGACTGAAGAGCCTCGAAACGAGATTTTTCAATTTCCAGAAGTCAAAAATTATCAGTGAGTAAATTTATAGCTGAGATGAATACTTTCAAAGATCAGTAAACCCTATATTTTCTGTTGATTGACCTCAGAATATACATATATTTTGCATATTTACGAATTATTTTTTTTTGCAGGCGTTTTGAAGGATCGCAAATATAAATCTGCCAAATAAAAATCAACTTCAGCAAATTACGACCTTGACATGTATTTTCACCTGTAGCGCAAAATGAAGTTTGCTGCTTTTATGGCTCGTTTGAGATGGACTGCCACATATTATATTTACAGCCATTTCCACTCATTGTTTACTCTCTTACATTATCAGTTGTAAATCTGTTTAAGATTTTCAAATCAGACCGAAAGATTTTAAGGGTCTTTACAAAATGTGCCATAACATGAATCAGAGTTCCAAATGACACAAAACACAAATCTTGTAAAAAACAAGAGTATAATATACAATTTTGATATAAAATTGGATGGATAGAGCATGATACAAAAAGATATTGGTCGAGCTATGAGTTTTACCAAATATTGTGCGAGACGCGCAGCCAAGCTCGATATTTCTAAAACTCATAGCGAGACAAATATCTTTGAGTATCATGCGAAAAAATCCATCCAATTTTATCATTATTATGTTCAAAATCTGACATTTTGTTTTCTGTCCGATATCCCTGTCCGATTTTTTTGGAAATCGGTCAGCTCAGAACATAATAATGTTTAAAATTGTACTCTGCTTCCGCAGTAGAAATTTTCAAAGTTTGTTGCGTTTTTATTTGGATACCCTGTATTTTTTGTTGATTGGTCTCAAAATAATTATACAAATGCATTTCATATTACCGTTTTATTGAAATAAACATTTGCAGGTGATTTTCAGGTTTATTCTCCGATCAAGTGTGCAACTTTGTCGTTTTGGTGTCGCTCATGTTTGTGTTACTTATTTAACGTTGATAAGCCTATTACAAATGATTTGAGTGGTTTAGTTAATACATTTTTGAGTCAAATTACTAACATGTGTGAAGCTAATTATATTTGCATGCCAATATATAACGATAAAGGACATGTTCTTAGAAGGGCCCTTGATTTCGTGGTGGATGGTTCGAGGAGGAGGGGGCGACCAAGGGAGACTTGGAGGATGCAGTTGGAGGAAGAAATTAAAAGGGTTGGGTTGGGGAGGGAGGTGAGGCGGAGGAAGGGGGTGAAGACAGCAAAGTATGACCTTGGCACGTGTTTTCATGATGAAGTTACATGTAAATAATGCTGTATTGAGATGAACGGACAGATATAATATCGGCCATTCTCACGAAAATGGCGCCAGTAGCGATATATCGTTCTTTGATCTGAAAAT
>JXSR01S056000.1:0-10621 GCA_000969725.1 Ophiothrix spiculata | reverse complement strand
AACTATTTCAAAGACTGGAGTGAAATGTCGAAGTCAATAACCAAGACCAACATGCCCTTGATCAAGACCTTAAATTTTTGAAGTAAATACAGCATATATTATATCTTATAACTCGTATTTGAACCTTTAATTGTTATAATTCTGGTTCAGGATCAATCAATGCTTACATTTCAAACTATTGGTAGAAACAAAAGAGAACATGATCATCAGTGTCTATGTAAGAAATGTTGGAATTTGAAGATTTGCAATCATGGCTTAAAATAACAATTTAGTAGCAATCAGTCAAACAAAGCATGAGTACAATCTAGTGGACTCTTTCTCACGACACTATTTGTCCTCTCCATTCTCCTTCATTCCTTGATATAAAGAGCACAATCTGCGCACAACATTTGAATCACAGATGCCAGTCAGTACCATAAAATATCAACAATTTAAAAAAAAATCATGAAAATTTAAGCACATAAATTTAGGCTGAAAATTAATTTTAAAAAGTGTAAATTTGGAGTAACAAATACTGAAATCATGGAATTTCTCTGAAAACGAGCTTCTCTGATTTGACGGGATGTTTATCTCTGAACAATATGATATTAGGGAGGTGAGGTTGGCAAGATATATAGGTCCAAATGCACAAAAAGGACCATATCATTCCCAATTTGTATTTTCATTAAAAAAGTTTTTGCTTGCTTTTTCTCACTGCAACATCTACTAAGTTTTTAAGGTTTGCATATAAAATTGAAAATATCAAAAAAAAATTGAACTGGTTTGAAAAAGAAAATCTGATCACTTCAAGCCAGATCAACTAACATATTTGGCGCTCAAACAGTCCAAACTCTTTTGACCAAGATAGTGGGTCTTCTGGAATCACTTTACACTATAGACATCAGGGTTTAACGTGACTGAGCAAAAGCACCAATATTCACGCTTTTTATGGTCCATCACGCTTTTTAAGATCCATCTGGAATTTTCACAATTCTTTCAATGCCAGTTCACCAACAAACAAAGAACTGATACATTAATTCATTATTATATCAACCTAGGCTAAAACAGATTGCTCAAAAACATGTGTTATGTCGTTATTCGAGTGAAATTTGGGGTTTAAATACATTTAAATATCTTCCCTGTCATCAGTATAATTTTTTTCAGACTTGGAATCACTAGAATTTGGTCATTTCAACTCTATCGTATCGAGTAAAAAAGATCACATGACTCAATCATCTACTACGTGTTCTTGGTTATGGTGTGTTTGGAATTGTATTCTAAATAGATGCAGGCCTTTTTGAAGGCGCAGATTTTTATATGCATGCAAAAATTGACTGAATGGCAAATTGCCATTCATCCATTATCATGTTGTACACATGCTATTTACCAGCCTATTTCATGTGTTTATAATAGGTTGACTAACAGGCTTAACAGGGGTTGGTACATGCATTTTTACACTTTTAGACCTGATTTTTCATGCATTTTTGCGATTTAAAAAAAAAACAGCCCAGCCTTTTGCCGTTTTAAATCACGCTAAACCCTGGTACTTACATTGTAGACCAGTGATTCTCAACTAGCGGCGTACACGCCAAATTTGACACTTTGACTATTACAGATTGGCACTTTTGCTCCCAAAAATCAGAAATTCACTGAAAAATAGATACATGTGGCGCTATATAGCTTACAATTTTCTCATTTATGTGGCGCATTGTAAGAACTAGTTGAGAATCCCTGCTGTAAACAGTGTAGAGTGTCACTAAAAGAGCAATCGTAGATTCTCACTCGTAGACTGATGTAGGTTGTTTTACCTTGTATAGCTTTCCTAATATCCCACTTCACAGAAAGTACATCTGGTTGAGGATTCAGAAGGCTGAATGAGATCCCATATCCAGGCGCTGATCTCAGTGCACGCATGGTACCAACATCTGCCTGTATGAACACAAAACATAAGGTAAAAACAGCAATTGCTAATATCAAAGTGTCTATCCAAGTTGATGTAATGTTATCAAAAATGTGGCAATCCACAAAAAACCTCCAACAAAATGGAAAAATTAACATCATCATGCTAATGAGGTTTTGAAAAGAGTCTTATAATAGACAAGAAGGTAATTCCTATCTGTATTTTTTGTAGTTTGTGAACAAAAATTGAGTGAAAAGATGGTGTGATTTTTATGTGTGTACAATGTATGTCTATTGTGTTAGTATGTGTCCTGTGATCAGTAGAACCATTATCAACATAATCATTTGTTGGGAAACAGATCGCACATGTTGGGCAAGAAATTACGTTATAAGTTCCACAGCGCATTGTATGATTATTCCACCTGGTTTAAACAGGACACAGTATTTATGCATATTGAACTGTTATATGGTGATTTACTTATCAACTTCATACTCCACTTGATCAAGTGGAGTATTGTGGGCTCCCCACACAGGAGTGTCAAATCTAGATACATGTAGATTCATGTACATTTCCAAAGTGCAGATTGTGTTCACATGGCCGCAGATCAATCTGATTTTCCTCCAATTGGGCATATTGACACGCGTGGTGATAATAATGCAATTACACGTATATGTACACACGTAGTCACTTATGCTCGTTTGTTCATTTGTTTCAGTCCAGCTTAATCTAGATGCATCTAGATGTATGAAGTACAGATTGATTTGTCCATGTGGAGAGCCCCATTATTGATCTGAGAGGTGATCCCGTTCACAATAGTAACTTCTATTAGTGTTGATTTTCTGTGCCCAACCAGGCATCCAATGTTCTTGCAAAATCTTAGCCAATGGCAAGCACTATTGAATTTGGTGCCTGTTGGTTGATGGAAATATTCTAAGGGTCTTTGACAAAGACTAGGTAGTCGCACACTCTCCTTATCAAAGATGGCGCTGGTTTGACAAAACAAGGTGTCTACGTAGATATCCTGGACCATTTTAAGTGCTGCAAATGCCAATCTATGGGATCCAGAGAAAATTTAAGGGGTCAAAGGCCGCGCTCCACAATTTTTCCCCTAAATGTGAATTGGCAAAAACTACACCTGACAGTCTAGTTCAACTCATCATGGTACACAATTGGCGCCGGAGCTGAGAAAATTGGCACAACAGGTACTTAAATTGTGTGAAAAGATGCTTTTTCGTGCTTTCAGCTGGTGATTTTGGCACATGCACCTCTTCAACTTCGTCCAAATTTCTCAAACTGATGCAAGCTCAAAACCTTAAGCCTAGGAATAGCATAGGTCTTAAATGATCAGCCCTATCATCTTGTCATAGCTAAAAAAGTTTGTGTGAAAAGATATTTCAAACTTAAGGCGTCTGGTCCACGCGCTGTCCACGCGTACCAGTACGCGCTAGTTTCCGAGTTGGCAAGTGCCGCAATATGCATGCGCATATACTCTGAGTAGTGTTTTGAAGCTAAAAATTGCCATATTTTAATATTTTTCTGGAAAATTAAGTCGGTGATCCCAATTTTTATTGCTTTATTTGAAAGAACATACTTGTGTGCAACTTATGTAAAAAAAAATTTCGGGCAGGTTTTTTGAATCAACACTAAAACATGTCACTTATGCCAATTTCCCATAGACCCATGTACTAATTTTTCCCAAAAAAATGCTGTTTTTAAACCGACTCTCATGTAAAAACGAGTCCGGTGACCCCCAATTTTTATTTCAAAAATCGGTTCTACATTGATAAAATATCATTCATGCCGATGAAATCTAGAAATCTTCGGGCAGATCTATCATGGACCAGACACCTTAAATGTATATCTGAGAACCACTTACCTGTGTATGTTGGAAGCCTTGCACTGCATCAAACACTTTCTTCATATGTATTTCATTTACAAGTGTTGATTTTAACACAGTACTTATATCATTTGATGCTTTGGATAAGTCTGTAAAGCAATAAAAGGTCAAAGGTTAGAGGACAACAAATTATATGCTAAAATGATCAGAATATTCTTAATCAAAAAAGAGATTGAGTTTTAAAGACATCAGTGTAGGCAGCAAGCCCATTTTTCAAGTCCACAAGTCAGATCTGGAGTCAATTCCCAGATCAAAATTCCAGTTGATCCCACTTGAAAGTTGTTCCATTTTCCATGACGGAACCAACTGGTTTCAACTGAATTTGACTGTTTTTACCTGGTTGTAAATTACTGGAGTTCAAATGGTCAGTAAAAAAGCTAGTTGAAAATTGTTCCATTTTCCGTCATGGAATCAACTGACTTAACTTTGTGCAACTGGATATTCAACTGGGATCAACTGAATTTCACCTACTTCCATATGCAACCAGTTCAACTGGAATTTTGACCTGGGGTTCAAAGTTATTTTCTTAATGTGCAAGCCAATTTCTAAGTAATTAATTCAATACATATGACAAGTCAAATCATGTCCAAGTTATACTGAAAGGCAAGTCAAGGTAGGTCAAAAGTATATGTATGAGTAAAATATTTTTGATATTACTTCTTCTGTATTGCTACAGTTCCACACTATCAAAATTTACACTAATTTGGCACAAATTTAGGCCGATTTGGTTTGAAATTTAAACAAAAAGTCAACATTTGCGCCATTTTGGTGAAAATTTTAGAAAATTTTGAAAAATACCACATTTTGCAAGGAAAAAGGACCCATTGGTATACCAGACAGCCTGGTTTTGCTACCCAAGTTTGCGGCACATCCCTGTAATCACTTCTGTACTAAGTGATTGATAGAAACTCTGAACTGGCTTTACTTGCCAGAGCACATGAACACAATATAATCGTCATGTGATCATGAGTGCAAGAAAGTCATATCTGCAATGGCTGCCTTATGTTATATTCATTAAACACTTTATCACTAGAATGTGAAAAATCACTCAAAATTTCACTCCCATATGTCAGTGGCTCTTGAAATGGTTCTTCAGGTGACACCATCACCTGAAGAACCTTTTCAAGAGCCACTGACCCAAGACTGGCTATCATGTGCAATTCAAAATTATAACAAATGGCAGCTACAGCAGATACGACTTTCTTGCACTCACATGACGTCTTGTCTCTTGAAGTTGCCTTTACACTTACCCTTGTTTTGAACTGCAACATACACAGTTCTTTGTTCCCCTATGTACGTATCAAAGCCTTGGAAATGTTGCTGATCACCGGGCAATAAATAAATGATAGGATGACCTACAGTGTCACTCTCAGTGTTTATAAAGCTTTGGTCCAAATCTGGAAAATACAAAATCAAAATCAAAAGAATAACCTTTTATTTGAATAACTGATCATATTCAGCAATGTCTTTAACAAATTTCATTCAAAGCTTCCATTAATATTTTTATGATGACATAACTAAAATGCAACCACGAATATCAGGTTTTTTGCATATAAGTCAAATAATGAAAAAAAAAACAATAAATATTCTATCTGTTTATAACTTATAATAACAATATTTAGCATCAACAAATCTGCATGACAATAATTTATTAGGGAATCTATACTTTAGTCTCTAGCCTGTCCATTGAAACATTTGGAAAAATGCATATCACTGAAAGTAGTTCAATCTTAAGCAAAGTGAAATGATATCAATTTCACATCCCAAAAGTCTGTCCTTATCCTTTTTTTGAGAGTTTTGACTTTTTTTTACATTCATCTTCAGATTTATTAATTTTTAACGGAGAAACATTGACCGTATCATAGAGAGACAGAGATTTATGTGTTCAACTACTAATAACAATGACATTTTCACACGCATTGCTTACCTCTTAAATTTTGGTATTTCCTAATTCTATCCAGATCGTTGGGATTGCACTGTCTTACGTTCACGTTATATTGCACTATAGGTTGGTCATCTTGACTGACTGGAAACAAACATAATAGAGTTGGAATTTGATCTTCAAAAATACTAACAATAATCTCTTTCAATCTCTTGAGATATTATACTATATGGTAAATGATTTATTAGACAGCACAGAGAGTGTGTCAGATAACAAACAACAATCAATCATGCCATGCAAGTACCTAGCATTCAATGTACACTCCAACTGAATTCAGACTTGATGCAAATCAGGCCTTACAAGTATTTGGAAAATATCTGGTGTGCTACCACTTCTCAAGATCATCAGGTACGTTGTAGGTGTGCATTTCATAGCTAATTGTTTATAATTTCACCAGATTTAGGTGTGCTGAAAATCACACTCCTCAAGATCATTTTAGGTGTGTGATGATGTACTATCGCACTCGCACACCTCAAAATACAATACATGTGTCAGTTTAAATGCAGGAGGAAGACTGGAGGATCTGAAGAAAAACCTGCGGAAGCAAGCTTGGACTGAAAATCAAATGCAAATACAGCGTCAGGATAAGGACTCTAATCAGGGACTCCCTGGTGCAAATTAAAGCGAGGAAAGTATAGCTGAACTAACTCGCTTACCAATCAATCATCCTGATAGCCTTGGTAATAGGATTAACACCCCCTTGGTAATAGGATTAAAACACGTACAGTCTTTTTGGACTGTATAGTCTGCCCAACAAAGTAAAAATGCAATATGTGCTTTTCACATTACATGCAAAATACTTCCTTTTACCTGTAGAAAGAACAGGCTATCAATACACATGCAAAATAAAAAGCAGTATCTACTGTATCAAACATATGTACATGCGACCTTTAAACATGAGATTGTGCATGTGTGTAAATCAAAATTGGGTATCATTTCATTACCTCATAGAATATACAGTTTTTGCACACTCAGCTCCCACCTGGACTCGAACTTGTGGAACGATCGATATCATAATGTTTAACAGTCCAAGAACTAACCGACTGAGCTAGCGAGAACTATATATGGTAGAATCTGTTATATTTTATGCTTGCACATGCTGTGGTTGTGCCTTGTTCGGCAGTAGCTGACTGCTTCAACATTATATACTGCCATAGCATAAGTAATACCCTCTGAACCCAAGAAGATCACCTCTTACAAATATTTATATTCATAGACTTAGGCCTAAAAAAATTGTTATGTTGCCCTTTTCTGACCGACCCTAAATCTGGCAAAAATCAGGTTGGGTTTTTTTTAAACAATTTTTTTCGATTAAACTTACAGTTTCTAGCACAGAAACTCACAATAAATGTTTTAAATTAGCAAATCTTTGGTGTCCTATCAGAAATAATTAATGAATTATATTGTTATGTTGTCATATAACTTTAACAAGCATTGACAAAATTGAATTAATTCTAGTCAACCAGACATACCTTTGAGTGCAAACCAATGCGACCGCAACCTGCGATCTTCAACTGGGTGGTTGCCATCGCAACGTTGGTTTGCACTCAAAGGTATGTCTGGTTGACTAGAATAAATTCAACTTTGACAATGCTTGTTAAAGTTATATGACAACATAACAAGATCATTTATTAATTATTTCTGACAGGACACCAAAGATTTGCACTCAAAGGTATGTCTGGTTGACTAGAATTAATTCAATTTTGTCTATCTAACCAATCCCAGATGAATGAGAGTCTACATAGTTTTTTTAACAACAATTGCTTTTAGAGATTTTAAAGGTAAAAATCTCCTTCAGGAAATGCAAAAAAACAAAATATGAATCCCGACTGGCCGGACTTTAAAGTTTTTCCCCAAAAGGGCAACACAACCTTTTTTTTCTCGGCCTTATGTTCATCTTACCACTGTTTAATTTTTCCATCAGTTGTCTTTGTAAACTGGTTTCACCTAGTGTTGGCAAACTGAGGCACGACCTAACATTCACAGGTACCCGATACTGCATCTATGAATCAAAAATCATTGTAAAGTTATTCATAAAACTATTGAAGTATGGTAGATATACACTGGGGTTAATATAATGAAAGAAGATTGGTATTAAATTATTGGTTCATTTGAAGAAATGGAGTTATAAGTGATTCAAATTTGAAATTTCATTTGCACAGTTTCAATAAATATTGACATAATAAAATACATATGTTATACACATACATCAGTAGCTTTCATCCATAATATAAAAAACAGAAAGATGGAAGGTGATCAGGTTCCTGAAAAGCAAGAACTTGAGTACAAGTAGTAGTAATCTATCCATTTATAAGAATATCTAGGAACTTGTACGTGCCTCCAGGAGGAAACCTGGCCACTGTGTAAAATCACTGCTTTAATTCCTTGGACAATGTGAGCTAGCAATGTGAGTGAGACTTATAAAATCTTAAGCATTTTTGTCCAAGAACCATCATACTGGGTGCTTACATTAATATGAAGTACCAATATACATGCTTTGTATTCTGATTATTTATTTACACTGTTATTGTTAAAGGAATTATGGGACTGGGTACCTACCAACATTTAACTCTGTGTTTAGCAGTCGTCTTCCACCATAATGGAAATCCAGTGATGATACGACAACATTGGCTGTGAACCTACCTGGGTTTGTGCTAGCCTGTCAATGTCCCCATAAGGCAGTCTAGCTCTGTATGTGGTAGTGGTCTTCCACCATAGTGGGAATCCAATGATAAGGCACAATAATCCTACGGTAAGAGACGAGTACATTGGCTATGATCCTACCTGGGTTTGTGCTAGCCTGTCAATGTCCCCATAAGGCAGGCTAGCTCTGTATGTGGTAGTCGTCTTCCACCATAGTGGGAATCCAATGATAAGGCACAATAATCCTATGGTAAGAGACGACTACATTGGCTATAATCCTACCTGGGTTTGTGCTAGCCTGTCTATGTCCCCATAAGGCAGTCTAGCTCTGTATGTGGTAGTCGTCTTCCACCATAGAGGAAATCCGATGATAAGGCAGAGTAATCCTATGGTAAGAGACGAGTACATCTGATTCTGTTCTTCTGAAGAAATAATAAACATATTGAAAGAGTACATTATTATGGCATAATGTATACAAAATAGTGGTTCTCAGAACCACACGATCTCCCTGGCTGATACGATCCCAAAAATGTAGATCTTTGTTACGGTTTTCAGCCGAGCTTACAACTTGCATACCTGTTAACATTTCAAAATTCTGAATAGGGAGATTTCGCGTGAGATCAGGCCCGTAGCCAGGATTTTTTCAAGGGGGTGCAGATTTTCAAAAAGAGGACCTTTTGGAGGGAAAATTTTTGTTTTTGGTCGACCCTTTTTAGTAGTTTTGACATAATGACAAGCAAAAAAAAAGATTTTCAGTACAGTAGATTTACAAGCATTTTGTGTAGTAGCAAAGATGATAAAAATATTTTAGCGCATCCACGGTATAAATAGGCTTACTTTCCGCGCTCTTGGTATGTAATACAATTATACGAAAATGCCAACTATAGGGAATTTTCACGATGGCGGGAGACCGCGGTAGGTTTTTTTTGAAAATCGGGATATTTGGATTAAAACGTAAACCCGATCAGGAGGGAGGGAGCACTACATGTACCAAAAATCTGGAGAAACCCGACAAAATTGGGAGACTTGACAGGTTTGAACTTGACCTCATATGACCTTTGTTATGTGACCTTTGACCTCATCAACATATGAGGGTTCTTATATTATATCCAAAACCAAAATTCCACTTGGATTTTAACTTTTCAAATTAGGCCAAATTTACATTTTCAGCCTATTTTATAGCTTGATCTCATATGACCTTTCACCTTGGTATGTGACTTTTCACCACATTAACATACGAGAGTTCTTATATTATATCCATAAACCAAGTTTGGTTCCAATCGGACTGTAACTTTTCAAATGAGGCCAAATTGACAATTTTAGCCTATTTTGCAACTTGACCTCATGACCTTTGACCTTAATATGTGACCTTTTACCTCACCCATGCTGCACCCATATCCCAAGTTTTATCGAATCCATTGAAGTATGCAGCAGTTAGAGGCAAATGTCATTGTCAACCCTTTTCGAAACAACAACGACGCAGACATCCATTATGCCATTTAATCCCCTTCTACTCTTCAAGTCAGGCGATAAAAATGCATACAGAGTCTAAGAAGTCATGTCAAAATTTGACAAGGAAAACTTAAATGGGTTTATTTTTTCCTAATGGGCATAACATTTTTTTCTTTTCAGCACAATAATTCCAGGGAGACCAGATAAACTTTGTCATTTTTGTAGTTTGTAAATATTTTTATTCTCGGTTTTTCTCATGGAGATTAATTTTGAGAATGGCATAACTTGTCATGCTGATGAACATTTACCATAGCATGGTGTACAATTTTGTTTAAATAACCATGGAAAAATCTCCATTTTACAGGTAAAAAACATACCGTAACCATTATCTCAAGAAGAGATCACTTTATCATGAAAATAGATCTAGCTTGAAGAAATCAATATTTTTTTTTATAACATTCGGCTGAAGGCCAGGCAAATCCCAATACTAAGTGCAAATGCATTAAATTCAAGGGACGCCTCCGTGGAGTGAAAGACAGAATATTGGAAAAAAATTGTGATTTTAGATGCAGGAGGAAACTGAAGTGCCCGGAGAAAACCTGCGAGGACGAGTATGGATCGACAACCAAATTCACGTACAACCTAGGCAGCGTTCGAAATAACCGGGTGCACGCAGGCACTCGTGCATGTAGATATTTTCGTGTGGATGTAAGTTTTCTTTACCACATGCACACGGTGCATGTAACTTGTAAGCTTAACCCTGAAATATTCCAACTAATTTCTCGTAATATGTGTACAGAAGTGATAT
>JXSR01S055991.1:58525-70442 GCA_000969725.1 Ophiothrix spiculata | reverse complement strand
TTGTTGAAATTGATCAAGGCGATCAAATTTTACAACAGAAAATCTGCTGGAAATTCTTATTATTTTCTTTATTTTTCGCTGCCTATTTTCATCAGGTTCTCGAAAAGTGTTCTGTCGCAAAGTCCCCCTTTCCGGGGTGAGTTATCACTTTTGTGAAATATTAATGTAAGTACAGAGTCTGCAGAAAGATTGATTACTAATTTACTGTACCATTTATGCCATTTTCAGTTACCAATCGATAATGGAGGAGGTGAAGGTAAATGCCTGTACATAGACACAGAAGGCACATTTCGTCCAGAACGTTTACTAGCAGTAGCTGAAAGGTCAGATTTCAATTTTGTGACTTAAGACTTAAGATTAAGTCAAACTCTCTTGAATCTGTAAATGGTGTACTCATTTATAAGAATCAAGATTATATTATCATTTGAATAACAGATCATTTGCTTTTGCTATTCCTCTCCGTGGAACAAACTGATTTTTCAGATCTAATAAATGCAAAACAATTTGATCTTCAGCACTCTTAATCTTATCATAAGGAAAACAATATGGCGTTGTTAGAGGAGATAAATCATCGGTGATTTAGCATACCATAGTAAATCTGCATATTTTTGGCAAATTGAGTTAAGATTATTTTCTTAATAAATATGTCTTTTTCTTCCTCAACAAAACAAATTGGATCTTAATTGTAATTATTTGATATGATATTAAGTATTTATTACTATATGAAATTTAAATCCTAAAAAATAGCGTTTGAGACAATGGACGGTTGGGCAGATACTTTAGCGTGTCAAATTATCCTTTATCTTTTGATAGTACCGTATGTCAAATTATATCATATCACAACTGTAACTTACATGTTGTGTTATACGATAGCTCATACATTAGTACATGTCGAATCATGATAAAGTATAAAATGGTTTTGCAAGCTAACGTTTGAGCTGGGGTGTTTCATCAGTTTGATAACATTTAATTGGCACACACTTTTATTTTTGTAAACCAGCAAAAATATTTTTAAATTATCAATGATGTAAATAATAGTGATGAACAAGAAAGAAAGTATTACCATTTTTGACAATAAATTTTTACAGTTTGCCAAAACTTCAATTTCAAAATTCTCAAAACGCCATTGTTGCAGATACAATAGTATGCTAAATCACCGACAAAATATTGCCCTACTCATGTGACGAGGATTTGCCTTGAAGGTTTCCAAAGCTTAAGTTGGTCAATACTGTATAGTAGGATATTTGTTCTGTACATTAAAAGTGAATTGCTGTATGCAGTGATACTTTGATACCATTTTATGATAAAGTTTACTTCAATCATAGTGGACTATAGGAAGAAGCGGACCTACGTCATACGCAGCGGTTACGCAGCACAGTGGTCTAAAAATAGCTCGCGTTGCACTTTGAGCGCGGTGAAAACAATCAATACTTCAGCCAGTGATCCCATCATTTTCTTTCTTTTTTAGCCAGACGAAAATCTGTGAAATTATGAGCTGTTTGTCATTTTGTTAAGACTTGAATACCACACAATTCATATGATTTTGGAATCGAAATATTTTGACAATTTGCTAAAATCAATTGAAGTTTCCGCGAGCCGGCATTTTCTCCATTGAGTTGAATGGGAAGTCGGCAAATGTTTTTACCGCGCTATTTGGACAAACGTCCCGGATGTAAACAAAACGCCCGGATGTCCGCTCCTGCCTATATAATAGTAAGCTTATAATAGCAATTAGGCCTAGGACTAAAACCCGGGTACTGGAGACCTACCCGAGCTAAGCTTACCCGGGTAAAAAATTTCATAAACGATTACTTGAATGGAAGTATAAAAATCCACGATGCAGTGATTAACTGCAAAAAATATTCTAAAGTTGCTTTTATGTAACCATAAATTAGCCGCAAATAGAGGTAAGATTTCAAAAGTTTTGATGTTATTGTAAGATGACATATATGTGATGATGACAATTGCATACTTACACCACTGACTAGCGTTTCCTTTACATCCTTACATTCCTATCTACCCATGAATACAAATGTTACGATACCTGGGTACCCGCCCGAAAATTACATGGGTAAACGGATACTAAATTTCCCCGGAAGGTCCCAGGCCTAATAGCAATATACATCAATTTAGCAATATAACCAAAATATCTATATGTTACAGTCTGGGATGATCTATTAATGCAGCTGTTCATTGTTTTATTTTAACAGATACAATTTGTCAGGTAGCGATGTATTAGATAATGTGGCCTATGCTAGGGCCTACAACAGTGATCACCAGTCACAACTCTTGCTGCAGGCATCAGCCATGATGGCAGAATCAAGGTAAAGTGCAAAAATGTTAAAGCATCAATTAATGCAGTGTTTATCATTGAAGGGGCTACCCTGCCTAAAGAAAGATTAAATAAATAAATAAATAAATAAATGCAAGACATGTGTTTTGATCCGATAAAATGGAGTATAACAAGTTAAAGGCCCACAATTTTGGTTGAATTTCTGTTTTTCATATGAGAAAAGTGTAATGTAATTGGTGTGTTGACCAAGCGTAAAACTACAAGAGCTCGTTAAGATTAGGTTTTGTGTAAATTTGTATTATTGTGGGGCTCCAGAAATAAAAACAAGGCAATGGTGTAGTTTGGGACCAACCCTGTTCATAATAAGGAACAAAACAGCTTCTATTGTTTTAAAATCAAAAATTAAATAATTCTAAATCATCAAGGTTTTCAATAAATCCCATATCAAGTTTATCCATCAAGCTAAACTTACCGTAAAAGCGATTTTACCTTCATTTATACGCCCAAAAGTCTGACTTACGCGCTTGTCTCCATTTGTGTGTATTTGATCACCGCGTAATTTAACGCGACATTCAACCAACCAGAGATCGATATAAGATCACGGCGCAATGAATAACCAACCAGCGAGCGTTTATTCTGCAGTGTGCAACCATCAAAAATGGCCGATCACGGCTTTATTTTTGCTTCAAAATCTCAATCTTTGATGAAAACTCGACAATCTTTCCAACATTTAAACAACATTTTGGATCAATGGAAACAGAGCTTCATCGATACAGGTGAGTTTTCTGAAATTTGCAAGCATTTTCAGCGGTGTTTGGAGACAAAAACCTTTACAAAAATCAGCAATTTTAGTACTTTTTACGATTTGTTTTAACCTTGTTGTTTTACCCCATAATTTCCCTAAATATTAGAAGCCCTTCCCTCCTTCCGAAATATTAACCATGTTGTCTAGATAACATTTTAACTATTTTAGTTTCTTTGGTTCATTTAGCTTGATGAATTAGTGTTAATTTATTAATTAATTTAATTATTTATTAAATTGTTCCTTATTATGAACAGGGTCCTTAAAACTACACCATTACCAAAATCAAAGTATTGTACCTTGAGAAATGAAAGTATTCATAATTTATTGGGTCAATCTGGTTTTGATTTAAACCAAGATTTATCATATTGCCATGGATTGCAATTACAAGGCAATCTCAAGGCAAATTTATGTTTAACATCACCCAACAAATACAATGTCGCATCTATACACATTTTGTGTAACACCCAGAGTGTGTATTTTCAATTTACTCTTACACACTAGGTTGATTACTAAGTGTATGAATGATAGGTTAATAAATGTGCATTTCATACGCGAGTGAAATGAGACAAAATCAATGCATGCACGGTCAATTTTCATGAGGCCCGTAGGGGCAGAGTGCATTAGACATTAGACAGCAATCAAAATTTACCGCCAAAAAGTGCATTGGTTTTGTCTCATTTACGAGCATAATGGAATGCAAATTTAATGATCTAATTCATACACGGTAGAAAAATAATATTTTTTCTTTTGTGTAAAGAAATAAGGCCTTTAATATGACTATCAAAATCCAAAACTTCTCTAAACTAAATAAATAATCACCCGACAAAAACAATGTAACATTCATACGCACTAGCACTTTACAGACATGATTTGGAGAACGTTTGTTTTAAATCAAATGTGGTTTTTTGACATACGATAACTCAGACATTTATTTGGTCATCAATGGATTAAAAATCTCCCAGTAAGAACATGAATATTAATAACATATGATGTCACTGATATATCGAGAGTATAAATATAATCATGAGCTTTATTAGGGTTAGGGTAGGGTTGGGGTATGTTTAGGGTCAGGGTTAGAGTTGGGCCATGATTAGTGAGTAAGGGTCGGGTCCCCGGCTACTGAGTTAGGGTCGGGTCCCCGTCAGTGATTGGCTAAATACGAAAATGTCACCCATTCCGGCAGCTGCTTCCTAGTCTGAGTGGTCAAGGCGTTGGACTCGTAAACTTGATACTATGCCTGGCGTTGGTTTGAGCCGGCATGGTGCTCTTTCTCAAAATATTAAAAATCTTCTTGGTATTTTACAAATGATAAAAACACAATTTTAGAGTTAAAATATCTTGAAAATGACGCTTAAATACTCTTAAGTTGAGAAAAAAGCATCATTGGGAAGAAATGGGTGGATTTCTGGGAGATTTGTAATCCATCGCTTACCCATCTATTTGCCCCTGATCTTCGTTTTCAGATACTCTCTGTTGATTGTAGACAGTGCCACAGCTCTATACAGAACAGATTACAGTGGAAGGGGGGAGTTAGCAGCTAGACAAATGCATATGGCTAGATTCCTACGGACACTGCTAAGACTAGCTGATGAGGTATGTCAGTGTATGTTAGCAGTCAAGTTCGCTCTAACGGTAAGGCGCTCGCTTGTGGTGCGGAAGGTCCCGAGTTCGAACCCTGCTGGTGCCGAAAGTTTGAGTGTGCTTGAAATTCCCTTGGACAAGGAACTAACTGCTAGTTGTCTCGTGGAAACCCGTACAAAACTCGGGGAGCTGGTCCGGGCAGTGCAGTGATGGTGCGTTTGTGGGCTGATCAAAGTTCAGCGCGCCTTGAGGTTGCGGCAGAACCTGAAATGATGCTTGGTGTGGAATGGAGCTTACTTGGGCCACAGTGGTCAGCGAACACCTGTAATTTGTGCAGAGGCCGAGTGGGATTACAAATCTTGGGAGGCATAGCACACTTTAAATCCCCAGTGTATATTTATAGTGTGCAGAGGCCGAGTGGAATTGCAAATCTTGGAGGCATAGCACACTATAAATCCCCAGTATATATTTATTCATGGAGTGGTGATGTTCAGAGAAAATTTAGAATGGGTTTCAAATTTCTATCATAGACATTGTTGAAAGAGCTATAAACCTGTAGAAATGTGATTGAATCCTCCACAGTGGGGTATCTCAATTTGTGTAGCACTGTGAACTATTACGGTGATTGATGCTTTTTTCTTCTCCAAAAAAGCAAAGAAATGCATAGGAAAGAAGTGCCTTTGGGCCTTTACAGCATGCTTCTCATTTATGTGCAGCATTTCAATAGTAGGTTGAGAATCTGTTTATAAATCACTCTAGCATACCTTGAAAAGAAAGCATTGCAAACAAGGAAATTATATATTGGAGAAACTGTACTCCACCATGGCCACCATCACGTTCTTGCTCATGGAGCAGAGTTATTGTACCTCCGGATATGTTTGACCTGATATCCAGGCAGATCACATAAATCTTCTCTTGATGCCTATATACAGTGTGTACAATTTGTTTCACATGCAAACCGTGTCTGTGTTTCAAATAGCGTCTATTGCAACTTGTGCTGATCAAAGTATGCCAATTTTCCTGTTAATCTGTTTCAAAGACTCGGATGTCTGACACACGGAGCCGTAAAGTGCCGGAGGTGCAATAACTCATCCTCCATGAGTGACAATCCAAGATGGACGCCATCCCATAGGATTTACATACGCTGGTTCCTGCGCCTTGATCCAAAGATGCAGGTACAGGCAATTCAATCTCAAGCAATGATTGGCTAGTACATATGGTGGGGTCATGGCGCTTGCGCATTACTTCGCCAGTATCGTCTGTATAACTCTGTAGCAATATAAAGTGGTCCCCTATAAGAGAGTCAATATAAAATTACACAATGGGGTTGATTATCCAACTCAGCGGATTAAGGTTTAACAACCACTGTTTTACAGTATCTGAAGGAATTGCAACTTTTTGTTGGATATTCAATTTTAAATTGTGGCGCAATGGCGTATTGATTTTGTTTCGAAATCCGATATATATTGATAAGAGGTTAATCGTCTCTTATCCAACGCCTAGTACCAGCGCTTGAGTACAATACATTTGAATACAATGAGTGTGAGGCTGAAGTGAGGCATGACACTAGTCACAATTGTGACTAATTATGGGTAGCCTATACCTGCAGTCTTGGATGGACTGAGCCGATAGCCTAGATCGAGGGAACCAGCGTAAGGATTTACACAGCAGTCAAATAAAAATGGTGGCAAAAACAAATTTCCCTTTTTAATTTCATTGATTGCAAATGAGTGTTTGATGCATATTGAAGGTTGGATTAGGCTGGGAATATGTGGACGAGAAGGCCATGGAGACATCACCTGTCAGATGTTTTCCTATAGAGTTCTTAGACAAATAATACAGTGGAAACTCGGTAACACGAAAATGCATAACCCGTAAAATTGTGTAACTCGAAAGGAACTTCATACCCCGACTTATACCTATTGTTTTATCATGTATTTTTCATATTTAACACAAAAGAAATAGTACGAAATCCGCCTAAGTCGAAAACAAGTGACCATCCCTACTGTACATTTTGCGTTGCGTTCTCGAAAAATAACATGAAAACTCTGCACGAAAAGTATCATCTCCTTTTAATATCTTATATGTTAAAGTTTTAAAAACATCGATGTATATAAAAACATTGTGGAAACACCCCTACTAGAAAATCGGTGAGTTCGCTGGCTAAACCAATATGACCGATTATGATGTTTCCTGGTGCTGCACGGCTTGATTTATGTTAGTAATTTTGAAGTAAATGCGGGAAAATTTGATGTTTTAAGTTAGCGATTAGTCTTTTAATACAATATTTCACTGATCCATGTCTGTACGTGAGTTTTTGTGACGTTTAGGGTTTTATGTAGCTTACAGATTCCACATGTTATAAGCAAGTGCAGTTTCAGTACCAGTATCATATACAATGCATTTGATTTTTATTGGGGGCGATCTGTTATGGTTTACTCGAAATTTGCTTAACACAAAAGCACACTCTTGGCCCCGGCGATTTTGTGTTAACGGGTTTCTACTGTAGTTTCCTTCAGAACTGCATGGGACTTGCTTATTGTTGTGAACTTGATATTGCTTGTATGATTGAGAGCATATTATTGAGTTTAGTAAGAACTAACAATTTTGGACTACCAACAACAAAAACATGTAATATTAATCTTTGTAAAATCAAGATATGACAAATTATTTTGTTTGCTTTACCTTCATAATTTTTTTCCAGTTTGGTGTAGCTGTTGTAATTACCAATCAAGTTGTTGCCCAAGTCGATGGTGCTGCCATGTTTACAGCTGATCCCAAGAAACCCATTGGAGGAAATATTATGGCACATGCCTCTACTACAAGGTAGGGTTCTTAGGCAAAAAAAAAAAGTTGTCTTCCACCGCCCGCCCTATTTTTCGAAACTGGAAAAAGTACTTACTGTACAAAAGTATACCTCGCCTAATTTTCAGATTTCCAAAGTTTTTTTTCTTTGAGAATTTTGATCTTTTGAAAATATTGTTTAAATTGTTGTTTTCATTTTGTTTACATTTTAATACTGTTTTTAAACTTGTATAAAGAGGTTTTTCGGTACAGTAGACTTATTTTCATCTTTATAGAGGCCATAATTTGGTGTAGCTTTGACTTAACATTTGAAAAAAATCTAAAAAAAAAAAAAAAAACCCGCCCGCCCGCACTTGTTCAAAAAAGTTGTGGAGGACAACCAAACAAGTTATTTTTGTTGGCCTTATATTGATGCTATCAGGTTGTCACTGGTACTTGAGTATCACTTCCAGTATTGTATAAAGTATATATACTGCATAAAATGAGATTAAATGTGGGGGGAACATAATCAGAAATTATTTTGAAACTTCTGCCACACAAAATGATGCCAAGGTCCCTACCCGGGACCCAGGTTCGAATCTTTGATGGTCACTTATTTTTCAAGATCATTTCTTAATTACACAGTAATTTGCAGACTTCGTAATTTGTGAACATATTTGTATGAAATGCATCAATAAGTCTTTAATAGTGAAATGAAATTAAATCCATGTGTATTAGATATATCAAGTTATTAAATGTCTATTTTTGATGAAATGTTGAGGCAACATGCAAACAAACAGGAGATTAGGCCAAAAAAAGTTGTTTGGTTGTCCTCCATCACCCACCCCTATTTTTCAAAACTGGAAAAAAGTTTTTACTGTACAAAAGTATACCTAACCTAATTTTCAGATTTCCAAAAAAGTTTTTAATTTCTTTGAGAATTTTGATCTTTTGAAAAAAAATTTAAGTTGTTGTTTTCATTTTGTTTACATTTTAATACTGATTTTAAACTTGTATAAAGAGATTTGTTGGTACAGTAGACTTATTAAATTAAATATTTGCATCTTTATAGAGGCCATAATTTGGTGTAGCTTTGACTTACATTTGAGAAAAAAATCTAAAAAAACCCAAAATACGCCTGCCTGCACGTCTCAAAAAAAGTAGTGGAGGACAACCAAACAATTTTTTTTGGCCTTAGATCAGACACCTTGCAATATGCAATAAATTGAATTTTGAATATTCATAATTCATTTAGTTTGTATTTTGGAGCATATAGTTGAAATCATGTTTTTGTGTTTTGTCAATTAACTGTTTTTAAAATAACAATTTAGTTCATTTCCCTCCCTCTTTTTACTCTCAGATTGTATCTTCGTAAAGGAAGAGGTGAAACAAGGATCTGTAAGATTTATGACTCGCCATGTTTACCCGAAGCTGAAGCCATGTTTGCCATCAATGCGGATGGTGTCGGTGATGCCAAAGACTGAGTCACCTTATATAACAGTATATATTAAATAGAAAAGCCTTTATTTATATGGTGCCACAAATGAAGACATTTGGTATCTCAAATTGATGCCTAAGATATGAACATATTTATGTGAGGCTGAAAGTTCAAACAGTGCGGAGTGCCTTTCCTGAATCCTCAGAACACTGAACTATTCTTCTTTACAAAGACTGTTATAAAAGAAAACTGATTTCCTGAATTTTATGCAATGGGTGCTAATAACACTGATTTGTTTCATACAGCTTATTTATCAAATTATTGGGTTACTTTTATACTTCTCTAATCTAAGACTGGCTTTGTAGTTTAAGATGTCCACTTTCTAAGTGTATAGTAAATTAAAATTGAATTTCAACATTACTACATTAGGAAATACATGACTATATTGCAAACCAGTGTTTCCGCTAAGTTTTTTGAGCTTGTGCCAATTGGAGCAAGTTTGACAAAGTTTAAGAGGTGCTTGCTCCAAAATCATGAGCTGTGGCTGAAAATGGCTCAACAAAGCTAGAAAAAATATCTTTCTCTCACATTTTCAGAAACTCGTTGCGCCAATTTTCAACGCTCCTGCGCCAATGGCGCGCCAAACGGCCTTAGCGGGAACACTGTTGCAAACAATCATACATGCAAGCAGTGGATTTGTAAACCTGGGGATGAACCCTGCATCATGAGTTTTGATACTTTAGCAGTATTAGTATCAAATTTAGATGAATATTTGATTGTGAAAATGCCTGATTTTCTAACATTGGAAAGCGGAAGGATGATATTAGAATCTCACATCATTTGTCAAGTGTCGCAAAGGATGGTATGGAATCATTCTTTTTTTTTTTTTTTTTTATTACACTTTAGAGGAGTTATCCTCAAGGGTATACCCAACAGTGATAAACACTCTATAAGGGGTACCCCTACAATGACCAGAACAGGGTTGGGAACAATCAGGGGTAGAATACCCTACTCTTTACGATACTGACTGCGATTACATGTACAGGTATGACTCTTCTGTACATGGGACCGACAGCTTTACGTCCCCTCCGAAGGACGACAATCTCTCATGAAATATTCACCCAACTCTAAATACTTCATGTAAGGGGAGGAGAAGATCGAATATCTGACCCAATGCTCCCACCAAGTCAGACAAACATCTTAGCAAAGATTCCAAGATTCCATTCCTGCAAGGCAACCCTCGCCGGGAATCGAACCCGGGCCCAATGCGTGCAAGGCGAAATTGCTAACCACTACACTACGCCGCCCCCCATTCAAAGTGGTTGACCTGCTGGAGGCTGGAGCATTGTAAAAGCTGACCTCATTTGTATAGTTGCTTCCCTAGATCAAACAATTGAATACGCCAGTACAAGAAAACCCCAACTCCAATAGCTCCCTTCTGTAAAATATAAATGCGTACAAATCTCTAAAAATGCTTTCAAATCACTAAAAAGCATTTCCATGTCTATATCCCAATCATAGTGTTTACATTTGAACTTGTAGTTGACTTTTGTAGACATTGTTAGATCATTTTTCTAGTATAGTTGCAGAGGGGAGCTCGTAGAGTTGGGGTTTTCTTGTACTGGCTGTTTAAATATTGCAAGAATGTACTATAACAATTATCTAACAATGTCTAAAAAAGTCAACTTTAAGGTCAAAAGTGACACTATGATTAGGATATTGACATGGAAATGCTATTTTAGTGATGTGAAAGCATTTTCAGAGATGTGTTTGCATCAAGGAAGTTATAAAGGGGAACCGGTACTCTCCGCCATTTTGATTTTATCGCCGTGTAAATCCTATGGGACGGCAGCCATCTTGGATTGTCGCTCATGGAGGGTGAGTTATTGTACCTCCGGCATTTTACGGCTCCGTGTGCAACACTTCGAGAGTCTTCGCAACGGATTAGCGGGAAAATTGGCGTACTTTAATCAGAGCAAGTCGCAATGCACGCTACATGAAACGCAGACACGGTTTGCGCGTGAAACAAACTGCACACGCTGTATATGCGTCAGGTGAAGATTTACGCGATCTGCCTGGATATCGGGTCAAATCCCGAATATATCCGGAGGTACAATAACTCTGCTCCATGAGCGACACAAGATGGCGGAGAAAGACGGTTCCCCCCTGTAACTTCCTTGGTTTGCATTTACATTTTGTAAGTATAATTAACAGAAGGGAGCTATTGGAGTTGGGGTTTTCTTACACTGGCGTATTCAATTGATTTAGATGATAGTCAATAAATGTTTTTTTCTTTACATAAAAATCCAAATCCATGTTGTATTGAATAATAGGCTTTTGCATATTTTTTTGTACAACTTTTTATATGATATGAATTCATCTTCTGTAAGCATTGTATATGTTATTGATGTAAATAGGTATGAGATGCGACCATTTGACAAAATTATTTGAATAAAGTATACTTTACATGAATATTAAAGTAATTGTATACTGTAAAATTGTGGAATTACAACCATAGTAAATCATTATGCATCCGGACATTATACTTTACTACAAAAACTTTGCATTTTTGCAAAGTATCTGATCAAAATCTAGAACCAGTTCCTTTTACCTTAATAGATTGAAAAAGCATTTTGAAATTAATTTTGGAAATGGATCATAGAAAACATTGTCTTTTTAATAACCTGTGTTGAAATGTATTGTGGATAATTTCACTGAAGCTATTCGATAATGTATAATTTCATAGCGATTTTGTATGGTTAACTACATTGAAGTACTCTATAGACTTTGTTTTATTTAGCATGTTTTTCACTGTAGTCTTGAATGATGATATTATTGATGTTCTCACTGTAAATGAGATGCAATTCAGTCTTAACTGCTATGGCTTAGGCCAAAAAAGATAAATTGTTTGGTTGTCCTCCACCCGGGGGGGGGCACTGACCTAGAAAGGTGATACGGGTATGTGCCGCCCTCAAGACCCCCTTTTCACGCCCTGTCTGCCGCTCCCTGAGACCCC
>JXSR01S055991.1:45355-58044 GCA_000969725.1 Ophiothrix spiculata | reverse complement strand
TTTTCAAAAGATCAAAATTCTCAAAGAAAAAAAAAGCTTTTTTGGAAATCTGAAAATTAGGCGCGTTATACTTTTGTGCAGTAAAATCTTTTTTCCAGTTTCAAAAAATAGGGGCGGGCGGTGGAGGACAACCAAACAACTTTTTTTTTTGCTTTATTGACATAAATCTTTGATGGAATTAAAATGATATGGCTTTGCCAAACGCATCATGGACAATTGATGAAATGTGGTGTTGGAACTCATTTTTTTCACTAAATAAAAAATGCGACAATGCTATGAATCTACATTTATAAGTATAATGGTTTAGAAAATGTATTTTATACTCTCTTTCAAAACAACCCATACGCCTTTAGCTCCAGAGTACTCTTTTCAGAAAAAGTGGTATCAAATGTGGAATTAGAACTAGAAACCAAAAAAAAATCATTTTTGTCATTAAATCGTTTTTGTATTAAGTATTATATCAATGAATCTGGTGGATCTTAAAAAGTTATGTCATCGTGAATAAGTGTCCTTCACAAATCTGGTTCTGCTGCACAAAGATTGATTGTGTTTAATAAGGTTTTTTTTTCAAAATGGTCTCTATGTGCAGGTTCAGAAGTTGTGAAAAGTTACGAGAATCCAAAGTATTTTGGCCACCAATTGCAAAAATGTTTGCAAAAAAAGTATGTTTTGTATTTTTTTCATGGATGTTTGCAAAAGAATTCTTTGAGAGTCCCAAGATTCTCTTGCATTTAATCTGATGTACAATTGGGACAATTTTAGGAGAATCTACATGAATTCTCCTCAGAAAGATCAGAGAATCTTTGTGAGAATGGATACTCGGAATTCTCTTCAAATTTCTGACCCTGATGTTAATATTAAATACAAGAGAATATAATTTGATATTTTATAATCTCAAATTGTGTAATGTCTGGGAATAGAAAAATCTTTGAACTTCAACTTTTGATTTGGTTTAATATTAAAATGAAAAAAGAGAACCTATAAAGTATTTCAGCCATCAGTTGTAAAAATACCACCAAAGTATGTCTTGTAAAATTTTATATGGATGTTTGTCAAATGTATATCAGTTCAAACTTCATTATAATGATATGTATATGAAGAGCTTATTTCCACCTTTCACATTCAACCCCGACATCTGACCGACTCATTTTGCAGCTTAGGTCACATCAACAGTGCTTAGAGCACAGAATTCACTACTGATGAAAAATATTAATACTGGCTGAAATTTTGTTTTGAAAATGTTAACAAATTCAAATTATATAATTGTAAAAGTTTCTTTCTTACTCTGCCATAGAATACCTACAGACAAATAGAAAAACAAAGAAATAATGTTTTTGATACCAAGACATCTTCCGTCCACTTATGAAGGCCACTCATTTCCTCTTTTAACGGCTTTGTGTATATTGTAGAATATAAGTGAAAGTGTGTTAAACAATAGTAACATATTTTGATGAGACTTGAAAATTATAATCTATTTTACTTGCAAAACTTATTTTGCAAATGAGTCGCATGTCAGAGGTGGATGTATTAAAGAGGTTTTGTAAATTAAACAAGCTCTTCATATTATAATGCCTGTTTTAAAAGTGCTGGTCAGTCTGTGGCAATAACAATAATGTTAAATCAAAAGTACATGTACTTGTAAACAGTTGTGTAGTTTGTTGGTTAATGTTACACGTCACTGTAAGATTTGATTACACATCTATAGGCCAATATTTTTTCAATGCTGTTGCTACAAGGGTGACCAACATTTTGTATCTTAAACTTCCAGAATACAATTTGAAATTTTACTTATAAACAAGTATCCACAGTAGGTTTTTTGTATCCTATGATCTAGTTATTATGTGATATCATTTTATTTGCTGGTCATAATAAATGTTGTGTTTTATATAACAAATGGATCTGTGTCATTGTTCTTGTCATGTATATTCATCCCTTATTCAAGTTAGTTAGCCTGTTGGTTATCAGCCCTTAAAGAACAAATCTGATTGATTTGTTACAAACTTTGTCACTTGTGTAGTCACTTATAATAGGTATTTGAAGCCAGGGGGTGGGGATGGGTGAAATGATACCCTATCAGAGGTCATGAATATTCTATATCTCTTCAAATGGATACCCTATCTGAGACCATACGCAAATGTGAGGAAATAATTATTACAAGAAATCTGGTAAAATGTTACTGTACGGTACACCATTTAAACACTTCGAAGTTTTTCTACATATTTTAAGCTCATACCACGTGTATCAAAAAAAATTGTGCACGGATTAAAACTGATTTTGACCTTGATAAAAGCACCCGTAATTGTGAAATGTAATTTCTTGCTTAACTGTGTAAATCCCATTGGAATGGAAGAAAAAGAGACATACTAACAAAATTGGTCATATCTTTTTTATTTTTCATCCGATTTCTGTCATTTTTTCTGCATATGAAAGCTTATTAAATCTGCTTTACTTCAATAAAAAGAAATTTATGATTTGGTGCTTTTATCAAGGTCAAGATCAGTTTTAATCCGTGCACAATTTTTTTTGATACACGTGGTACAGGCTGGGTTATGGGGGCATGAGAGCAAAGGCTCAAAACACGAGGGGTCATTAGGTGAGAGCATGGTTTAACCGTTTTTGGGCATTCTGTGAGAGAAAAATGCTTAAATATGAGGGTTCTTTGGTCAAAAAATTAGGGGTCGGCATGATTTTTGCCATTCGGTGAGCAAAATTGGCATTCGATGAAAAAAAATATGGGTTCTTTGGGTGAGAGCACATGCAAATGTAAAATAGGGGTCTTTGGCTGACAGCGATGCTGAAATATGCGTCACCTCCAAAATGGGATTGGTCTTAACTTACACTACCGGTATGTGTTTGGTACTTGAGATCATCATGGGCAAAAGGCCGCGCCGCCAGTATCCTGTATCCTGTCTGGGATTTCCCGCCTATTGTTTCATCAGTAAAATAATGTTTTCCATTTTTTGACCGCTTTTGTGTCGTCTGTCGTGGTTATCAATGTTAACCTTTTTCATTGTGCCTCTATCTCCGGAACCGTAAGGCCTACGGTAACGAAACTTGGTGACATGAAGGGTCTCAGGTTTAACTTGCGCTGCGAAACTTTTGGGGTGTGGTCAAGGTCATTCAAGGTCAAAAGGTCATTTTAGGTCAAATCTAAAAAATGTTCAAAAAGTTGACCTGAGGTCATTTCAAGGTCATGGCTATAACTCATGAACCCTTGACCCTATATGGATTAAATTTGGACCATGGATAGCTCTTGAGCCAAGGTCAGTCATGGTCAAAAGGTCATTTGAGGTCAAATTTTCAAAAATGTTCAAAAACTTGACCAGAGGTCATTTCAAGGTCATGGCTATAACTCATGAACCCTTGACCCTATATGGATTAAATTTGGACCATGGATAGCTCTTTACCCAATGTAAGGTCAGTGAAGGTCATTTGAGGTCCAATGTTAAAAAATGTTCAAAAAGTTGACCCGAGGTCATTTCAAGGTCACGGCTATAACTCATGAACCCTTGACCCTATATGGATTAAATTTTGACCATGGATAGCTCTTGACCAAGTTCAAGGTCAAAAGGTCATTTCAGGTCAAACATTCTAAATGTTCAAAAAGTTGACCTGAGGTCATTCGAGGTCATTTCAAGGTCATGGCTATTATTCATGAACCCTTGATTCTATATGAATTTAATTTGGACCCTGAATAGCTCTTGATCCAAGGTCAAGGTCATAAGGTCATTTGAGGTCAAATTTTTAAAAATGTTCAAAAAGTTGACCTGAGGTCATCTGAGGTTATTTCAAGGTCACGGCCTATAACTCATGAACCATTGACCCTATAATGGATTAAATTTGGACCATGGATAGCTCTTGACCCAAATGCAAACCTGTACCCGGGACCTGTACATCATTGACAAACCGCGATGACAGACGACACTATCGGTCCGGGCACCACGATGTATTTTTTGTTTCTAAATTCCAAAAAGCAAAATAGTTCAAAATTTCACGAATTCAAATTTTAGTTAGGCTTTTCAGAAGAAAAATTGGGGCAAAAATATGGGTTTTGGCATTTTTTGTCAAAATTGACATTTTTTTGCATTCATAAAACTTTTTTGCTCTTTGGAATTTAGAAACAAATGTCTAGGAAGCATTTTCTCAAATTTTTGATTTTTATCTTATGTTTTGAGAAATTGCCAAAATAGGCCAAAAATTGCCATTTTGGCAGCGGTGAGATTTTTTTGCATTTTTTGACCTATTTTTGGCATTTAAAAAAACCTATGATAAATATCAAAAATTTGAGAAATTCCTTCCTAGACGTTTCTTTCTAGATTCCAACTTTAAAAGCAAAAAAGTTCAAAATTTCACTAATGCAACTTATAGACTCACCAGGTATACATTTTTGGTCACCAACTGATATCATCATTCATCATATTCAGGGTAAAAATCTGCTTCTAAAAATGTATACTTTTATATGGGCCTATGCAATTAGTTGAAAGGTACAGTTCAAAAACAGTTTAGACCCCGTCCTTAAAACAAAGTCAGTTTGCAAAAACAAGAAAGTTGCAGAATCATTGCATTGATCAAAGTAATTTTTTAGAAAAAATCAATTGGCATATTATATAATATTAAGTTTATAAAAGTAAAAGTAACTTAGTAAGTTGACAATAAACTGTTACGGTAGCTCTTTATGAACTCTGCTCAGATGATGCGTCTGAACCGCGCCTGGGACTACAGTTCTTTACATTTATTTATTTATTTGTACATATTCTTTCAGATGAGACCATAAAATCAATTTTCATTTTTGGAAACTTTCGGTATGACGGATCACATATGGGTGATTCCAAAGTATTCTAAAGTAAATTTTGTGACCAAAAAAGTGGAAAATTTCACGTTTAAATGGTTTTAGCTCCTAGCATAGACATTCTATCCACGTGTTTATTGTTGATCATAGTGCCAACTGGTGGGACCAATATATGTAGGTGTTTGAAAATAAAATAAATCACTAAAATCCTGAATAAAGTCCATGTAACATTCGGTAACGTTTGTGACCTCGCACGGATATGGATTTTTGCTCTAAATGACTTAAAAATTAAATTTCTCTGACATGTTAGCGAATTTTGTATTGCGCTTTCTACAGATGATGGGTGACATATTTGCAAATAATGTCATGAAGTTTTAGGAAATTCTATCGTCAGGATTTCTTTTAATGCATTGTTTTGTTTGGTAACGTTTGTGACATTTTGGTGTAGGCCTACTTTTTGGTAACGTTTGTGACATTTTTGAGTTAAAATTTGTGCTCATTCATGCACGGATAGAAAAACTTCACAATTTCTGTTTGAAATACTTCTCACGTACCGAGTAACAAACGTATGACTGAAAAAACTGTTCATATGGTCGAATAAAAAAGCTGATTTTTTGCTTGAAATTAAAAAAGGTTTAGTTTTCACTGGAAATTGGAATGAGCCATATTATATGTACATGTATACTCTTTATGAACTGCTCTGCTATGCGTCTGACACGGGCTGATATTTTTATAGCCTAAGTTGTTTAAGTTCTCGATCATTCTGCGAGTACTTTACATGTATGATTTTGAGTTGCGTACACCACTGAGCAACACAAAGTCATCTAAGCGCGGTATATTTACAATATTATTGCACAGAACTGTCAATCGTCGTTAGTTGTGTATTATTTTTGGCGAAGCTTTTAACAGATGTTAAATCGGTATCTGCAATTTACTGAATATAGGACCAAAGGTATGTATGAGATGGTTCGTTTTCAACGAAAACCTATAATTCTGCACGATATACACGGGGTTTGCCGGGTGTCAACCTGTCGCCTTAAATTTCATGCCTGCCGAATTCTGCAGACAGTGCACTACGGTGTTAGTACGCACGTTTGACATTGCACTAGTTGTGTTCACCCTACTTTATGGTCGGTTATTTTTACTTGTTGTAAAGCTGAATTAAGCTGAATTCATACTCGACGCAAACGCACGACGCACCGAGCATGTGCAGTCAATGATTTGAGGAGTTCCGATCAATCGATATCAAAACGCAACACCACTTGCGGCAACGCAACCTTTCGAGTTGAGAACAACTTTCCATTGCGTTTGCATGTCATCGGCTGACGCAGTCCGTTTGCATTTTGAGTACGATTTCATTTGCGGTGCCGTTTGCCGAGAAAATTATCGGAAACGCGTTTCGAGTATGAATTCAGCTTTAAGAACTTAACGCAAACGCACCGAGCATGTGCAGTAAAAGATTTGAGGAGTTCCGATCAATCGACATGATCGATATCAAAACAAAAGTCAGCCAACATAGTCATAACAATTAAAGGTGCAATTCATGATTTTGATGTGGCCTCTTTTTTAGCTTGAAATAAAAAGAAGAATACAACATAAATATATGTATTGAAAATTTCACTTGATTCTGACTGTTCGTTTCCAAGTTACAAGCTTTTCAGCATTTTGAAAATCCCCATAGACTACCGTGTTGCAATTACTGTCGGGGCCCTGACAATAATTAGAAAATGACACATTTTCTCACTTTTCTCAAAAATGCAAGCACATATGAAAGAATGGTTTGGGGATCGTAACATATACCACTTGAGGATTTTTATAAGCTAAAAAACTCAATTTGATAGAGGTGACCTTGAGGGTGAAAAGTGGATCATGAATTGCCCCTTTAACATGAACACCGCAACACGGGCCGGCACCCCAATTTACCGGTAAATACCACCAAGCAAATTTTGGCTAAAGTGGGAAATACCGGGAAATACTTGAAAAAGAAGTGATTTCAAAGCTTTTATGCTTTGAAACATTAATAATATTAATTAACTACCACAGAGAAGCTCATATAAGACACAAAAATCATTCCCCTAGTGTGGGAAGGGGTAAGTGGTGTTTTCAGTGGGATATACAGTAGATGACTATACTTTATGATTTGTAAATCATCAAGTATTTTAAGATTTGTGAACAGAGTGTGCATTTTCTATTAAAGTGGGGAAGTGACAAAAAAGTTTCATTGTAAGAAATATATCAGTGATTTGTGTTAATTCATTTAATAGTATGCTTTTGGCCAACTCTAACACTCCTAAGGAATGTTCACTTGAAAAATATTAATAATCAACAGCTGTTTTGAACCTACACAGCACTATAATTGCCAAAGTCAAATCATACATGTGTAGTTTTTTGTGTGTGTTTGTGTGTGTCTTTTGTTGATCCAGATATACATTCCACCTGTTGAATCAAATAATCTGACCCCTCAACATCTCAACACCCCAGCAGCATCATGTATCATTATAGACATTGATAAATATAAAACATGCCTGATTGCATGTTTTTGTCATAGATAATTTGATTATTCAAGTAAACCAATTTAAAATTGTTCACATAACATTCTAATGAGAAAACATAACTTAAATTAGGATAACCCCATGGGATCTTGAAAATAGATATTTAGTGAATGGTATTTCCCAGGTATCGACCAGGTATTTCCCGGTATTTACCAGTATTTCCCGGTATTTACCAGTATTTCCCACTTAGGCGGGAAATACTAGTATTTCCCGGGAAATTGCCAACCTTGCAATTGAGAGTTGGGGAAAGCTGTGCTCGAGAAACACAAGCTATAAAACACATATTACATAACGGTAATTTATGCATAAAATGAAATATGCTAATTGTACCTTGAAAACCCCAGTAATTACTTTTTCCATATTCATGAAAGGAACAGGCTTTTTGAATTAAATTTATGAAAATCGCACTGTGATGACTGTTTGGATCAGAGTTTTAAATCAAACGGTATGTTTCGTTTGTTTACATTGGTTTAAATACAATATGTGTAAACATATCTTCAAACATCATTTTTGTGTGACTAACAACATGAACAACTTCAGGAAGTGTTCATAATAGGTAAATTTAGTACCGTATATCACTAACCCTGACCCTGAACATACCTCAACCCTACCCTAACCCTAAATTGCCCTAATAAAGCTTATGATTATATATTATTATGCAGGTACTGCCGTTTGAAATTTGCAGGGGCTCAATATGTAGCTCTCCTGGAGCTTTTTAGGGGAGCGGTAGAAGAGCAATTAGAAAAGCTCTTCTGGAGTAAATGGGGGGAGTGATCTGTATTATTAATAAAATTAGTGAATCATAATTGTTTTATATATTTAACATTATGCTAAGGGACTTCTTTGCAGCCCCATGGATCTGGTCATCTCTCTGACTCTTTACGTTCTGGATTTGTTGACGACATACCACACATCACACAACACAGTCCCATCTTTCTCTTCCTTTTTAAATCCTATGTCATGTAATTTCTAATTACGAAAAGTAGACAAAAGCACTTTATATGATTTAGGCATGATTTGTCATTAGAAATCCGGATCAGTGGAACTGCAAACAATCGTGAATTATCGACACGAAAACACCAGCTTTATACCAGATGCAAAATCACAACAAACACGAGTGTCGCCCGGTAAAAAATTCACCGTTCACATCGTGTTCCTTTTCGTACATGTTTCCGATGTGTATAGCATAAACGCTAATGGACGAACACAACAACTTCCGATCATAATCCGCGCGGTGGTTGAACATTTCATTCCATGTCACTTGTGTAAATAAAATTTCTTTTAAAAAGACAACGCGGTACGTATCATTCAAGGCGCGCGATAAATCGCGCTCATATAAAGCAATTCAGGCGCGCAAGGGCGCTCGATCGATCTCGCGCGCCTCAAACGGCAGTGCCTGATTATGACGTAAGCTACTTAATAATATTAATGAGAAGCCAGACTCTAGACTTATTTATCTATTTATTTATTTATTTAAGCTTTCATTATCGATTCCCTTCCACAGTGTTTCCACATTTCAAATTTCCGGGAATTCAGTCAGATTTCCTGGAATCTCTAAAATTGCTGTAAATGTGCCATTTTTTGATAAGTGGCGGAGGAAAAATCCTTGAATTTTTTTTACGCGCGCGAAAAGTTCAGCTAAAAGTTGTTTTAAAATCTTCAAAATTGCGCAAAAATAGCCAATTTTACTGAAAATCAAAATAATATCTTAAATTTCCAGATTTCCCTAAATTATGGCAGGGGGCTGTAATAGACCAAAACGGCAGCCATTACGGTTTGACAATTTCAATTTAATGTCTCATTTCCTTCAATGTAAAATCAGCAGGATCATATTCACCACTTGGGAGTCAATGCACTTTCACCCAGTGCAATAGTATCTTATTTAAATCCGATTCAGAATGATGGAAATGAGATACCAAATAGAAATTTCTAGGTAATTAATGTGACCTAAATCTAAAACATAGGCCCCTATATCAAATAGAAATTGGTGTGTAACTTCTGAGGTAGGTTTCTGGGGGGTCAGTTTGTTGCCGAATAAGAATATTTTCAACTTTGAAGGTCTGTATCCTCAGATGAAATTCAAATAGACATGCAGCAAGTACATTACATAGGCTAATTGTCAAATGTAGAAAATCACCAGAGCTACTTCAGCCCCCCCCCTTAGAAGACAAAACCTGAAAATGAAAGTCTAATTTTGCATTGTAGAAAAACAAATTCACACAACAGAATTTAAGCAATACTACATGTATAAGATTTTATTCAAAAATGGTTTATAGTAAAAATAGTATACAATGGAGGAATGTGACTATCTAAAAGCGTTTTCAAGTGTGTTTTGTGAAAAAAATGGTTTTGTCACCAAAAAATGGATAAAAAGCATATGCATGCTTTCCTATACTAGGCCTAATATATGTGGAATTAAATTTGGGATCCCGAATTTAATTCCAACAAATGGCCATAACAGAAAAATTAAGCATCTTTGAGCCAAATCATTTGGAGGGTATTCATACGTATCAAAAACAAACCCAATAAAGCTAAAAAAAAAAAATCAAAAATCATGGATGACAGGGGTGGGGGGGGGGGGCTTCATTTTTAACACTTTATAGTTGATTTAAGGTATACAGAACCATTTTGTAACACTAATATACATTTTTAGAGCACAATAAAGTCTTTTAAAAGTCACATTTATATCTTGACTTCAGAACCATCATGTCCTGGGATGATGTGGAGCTGGATTTTGGTGGTGAGGAAACTGCCAACTTTGGACCACGTCAAGAATCTGGAACAGCTTTGTTTCAAGTCGACACTTTAGCTACAATATCACCTAGAGGAGAGGTATGAATTTATTATTGCTTTTTTTATTATTGTGATGGTGGTTTTTGAAACAGTGTGTGCTTTATTTTGTAAAACCCTGCCAACAAATGAGAGTTGTTATTTTACTGTACACTATAAATTCAGGTATAATTGTATTCCAATATTTCCACCGACCATTTATATTAAGCTTTAATTACATTATTGCCAGTAAAATTCTGGTAATTCATTTTATTTTTGGTGCGTATGTATGTACATAAGGAATCTCACTGCCGGGGTTATCACTTCCAAACATAGCGCAGGCAAAATAACAAGATTTGTAATCAAAATTCTTAATGAAGTTGTAATTGTGTCATTTAATATCAGTTGAGGTCAATTTGCCATTTTACTGCTGGACGGCAAACTCTACTTTCCATGAGCACTGGTTAATAAGGCTGATGAGTGACAGTTGATCTGACCAGTACTGTCCGCCTTAGAACTAGTATCGTTCCCCCTGATCTCCCTCCCACTGATCTCCCCTCCCACGGACTTCAGCTATGAGCCCGCTGCCCGGGTGATTCACTGGGGTTTTAGTTTGATTCAGAGAGTGCCAGACATGGTATACACTAAATTGAACAATATTGACAGCCCAAAACAAGGGCTATGTCCTTCTTTGTGGCAACCCTGCGGGAGTCATTGATTCAAGTATTAAATATTTGTGACAAATTTATATACGAAAAGTTGCAAAGTACACATTTACAGTTGTTTTAATGTTTTAATGATCTGTGTGTAAGATGTGCAAACTTTTGTCCATGTTTCCGTATGGTCCTTATTTGATAGAGGTTATCTAGCTTAAGATTAGAGGCATGTTAGGTGTATGGGCACATCTTTTGCAACAGTATATTCTGAGCACATTCTGTCGCAGGCAGTGGTGTAACCTCGCTTTGTTGCTTAGGGTGCGGACAAACACATTTCCAATTTTCCCGAAGAACATTGCCTTGCGTAAAATGTCACAGAATTAAAATTTTAAAGTATTGATTTTTGAAACAGACAAGAACACCAAAGTAAAAATGAATAAATAAATAAATAGGCCTAAATAAAAAGTTTTCACCACTTCTCAGCAGTTTTGGGTTTCCAATTTCCCTTTGAATTTTCATTCATGAAATTTGTCAAAATTTTGTTTTTCAAATTTCTTTTTTCCTACTGGTTTTGGGGTGAAAAACCTTGAGAACAAGTTTAGGGGCTAAAGGATGGACTACTTTCCACAGGCCCCAACATTCCTACAGTGACTATTTTTGTTTTGTTTCAAAACCTGCCCTGTTATTTTGAGTACAACTTGATATTCATGAGTAGGCCTTATAATATTTTCTCCGGGAATATTTCTTCTTAATACAGGTAATAAGTAACCCAGTGCTGAATGCTGCCTGTGGAGCTGAGGGTTTCTGTGTGTCAGCCGGGAGACAGATCTCTCTCTTTGATGAGACTTGCCATGATTTCAGCATTACTATCAGTTTTGGTAAGCTTAGAGTTTCTCCATCCCTTTGTACTTAGCTAAGATTACACTCTGATTTATGATACTACTGATGTGATTTTTTACAAAATTTTAGTCATAGGGGACCATTCACAAACACTTGTAAGGGGGGGCCTGATGCAAAAAAATTATCGCGGAAAATTTTCGGGCCCCCTTTTCGACCTCGCAAAATTTAAAGGCCCCCCTTTTTGCGGCAAAAATTAGTGGTCAACCCCATAGAAAAGCATGTAAACTTAATTTTTTAAGGCCCCCCCCCCCTCCCCCCGCTAACGAGGGTGAACGGTCCCTAGATACCAAATGATTTTAGTGATTGTACTCTCGTTAGTCTTAAAAGTCTAGAAGTATTGGAGTCTGGTCCTGTTTAGTTAAGACAAGTATTGTTTAAAATCTTTAAATCAGCATTGCTGAAAAAACCTGTTGGTTGGTCATTTTGGTAATTTGTGACCCAAAATCAAAATTGATATTTTGGCCTCATCTGAAAGCTGAGATTTTAAGCTTTAAAATGACACCTTACTTTTGGTTATTGGGTGTTCGATTTTGGCCAAAAAACGGCTGATTTTACATGATTTTGATATTTTTTTAAGTTAAAAAAAATCTTCAAATTACAAATTTAGGGTCAGCCAGGCCCGTAAAACAGGGTTGTTTTCCTGTCGCCTTATGTGTTAACATTAATGTTTTGAAATGCAGACAAACTTTTGTTCCCTGTGTTTTCAATGGAGGCATTTTCAAAAGTAATAAAATGGTACCACGAGCAAACAAATCAAAGCAACATGCTGAAACTTATAGAATATAATAGCGCCTTAGTCACAATCAGGGTTGAAGGCTGATTGCATTTACACCAAAAAATTAAGTTTCTTCTACATGCATGATTTCATTATATTTTCAATCTACCATGTCTCTGCAATGTTTGACTCAAAGGGATTTATACATTCTCGTCTAGTTTTTTAGATTTTGGTCTTTTAATAAAATGTGGTGTTCCATGGGGTACGGACAGGACACAAGAACAACATGTAAGAAATAACATGCTTAA
>JXSR01S055980.1:64461-75535 GCA_000969725.1 Ophiothrix spiculata | reverse complement strand
AATTATATTATAAAGAACAATATGACCTTAACATCAGTCGTTGACATTTATTATGACTGACATGTAGCTGACTTAACATCCATTATCATTGATAACTAGATATCTAGTAAAATAAAATCAAAACGCTGAATACAAAGCGCATTCAACCAAGTCCCGGGTAACACTAACTAATGAGTAACGATTTTAGGTAAAATCAAAACGCTGATACAAAGCGCATACAACCAAATCCCGGGGGTAACACAAAACGATAACGATTTCAGGTAAAATCAAAACGCTAATACAAAGCGCATACAGCCAAGTCCCAAGTAACACTAAACAATGAGTAACGATTTTAAGTAAACTCAAAACGCTGATACAAAGCGCATACAACCAAGTCCCAGGTACCACTAAACAATAAGTGACGATTTCAGGTAAACTCAAAACACTGATACAAAGCGCATACAACCAAGTCCCGGGTACCACCTAACAATGAGTAACGATTTCAGATCAACTCAAAACGCTGATACAAAGCGCATACAACCATGTCCCAGGTAACACTAACAATAAGTAACGATTTCAGGTAAACTCATAAAGCTGATACAAAGCGCATACAAGCAAGTCCCGGGTAACACTAAACAAGGAGTAACGATTTCAGGTAAACTCAAAACGCTGATACAAAGCGCATACAACCAAGTCCCGGGTAACACTAAACAATGAGTAACGATTTCAAGTAAACTCAAAACGCTGATACAAATCGCAAACAACCAAGTCCCAGGTAACATTAAACAATGAGCAACGATTTCAGGTAAACTCAAAACGCTGATACAAAGCGCATACAACCAAGTCCCGGGTAACACTAAACAATGAGTAACGATTTCAGGTAAACTCAAAACGCTGATACAATGCGCATACAACCAAATCCCAGGTAACACTAAACAATGAGTAACGATTTCAGGTAAACTCAAAACGCTGATACACAGCGCATGCAACCAAGTCCCGGGTAACACTAAACAATGAGTAACGATTTCAGGTAAACTCAAAACGTTGAAACCGACGCATACAACCAAGTTCCGGGTAACAGTAAACAATGAGTATCGATTTTAGGTAAAATCAAAACGCTGATACAACCAAGTCCCGGGTAACACTTAACAATGAGTATCGCTTTCATATTGACTTTTCAAAGAATCCAAACTACATTGTTATCGACAAAATATTTTCCATGAGTTCTGATAGAGTTGTTATCTCAAAACTTAAGTTTTTGCGTATTATAATAAAATTACCACGACGATCAAAGAGATAGATTGCTTCTTCAAAATGTTCAAGAAGACAGAAAAATAAAAAAATAACATCACGGAAAACAATAAAGGCAAACATGATAATGCCATTGATTTGTACAGATCGACATTTGATGCAAATAACACTAATGTATCTTGTGCATATAGACGAGCTTTCATTGGGTGAACAATTTTTACCAAATCAAGCTGTACAAAGCTCCGGTAAATTCAGATTGGCACACTTTCTTTTTTCTACGATCTTTTCTTAGCAAACTTTTCATGCAAATGCAAATTTCCTGATATACTAGGTGCCTGTGAATTTTTAAGCCATAAAATAATGCTTCAAATTTTCAGCTAAACTATGCTGCAATTTATTCATTAGTTTCAGATTGTAAGAAGCTAATCCGTGATTTGAGGTTTGAACGTTGGAAATGTTTGATGTAAAAGTTACCAGCAAGCTAAATTGATTATCAAATTCTCAATTCTAGTGTCTATACTAATGTTAAACCCCTACCAAAGGTTTGTCCTTTATATCCTACCCCCTTCCCTTTCCCCCTTTTGGTACATGTACATGTCTATTTCAAACTTACGTTTCCTAATCAGAATGGAATTGGTTCCATCAGCCAGCGGACCCAAAACACCATCGTTAACGACACCTTCAACGAGTTCATTTTCTACATCAGTTTCTAATCTGTTCATATAATCTTCATCATCTTGATTGCTAGTTGATATTGCGTTAGAAAAGTAAGAAAAGCTGCTGACAACAACACTTCCAGGTCTAGAAGAAATATTAAAACATCTTCTTGTTATTACATATTTCAAAATAATTGAACCTTTTCGCATATTTCTATAAGTTTAAACTTGACCATATGAAAAGCCTTTGTTGCCATTACATAGCATATTGGTACGTTAATAATAATGCTCCATTGGGAGCTTGGTACGTTAATAATAATGCTCCATTGGGAGCTAATGAATATGTATGTTGTCGTTGCGACTGGTTTTTTTAAAGATAAGAACTAAAAGCATCTGAGAATTCCTACGACATTTTCCCCGATTGTAGCTGGCTGTAAAATCAAATTATTTCTCGAAATCTATTGGTGTATATAAGGTAATTTCTAATATTTCATTTCAAAGCTAGAACGTTTGTATAACATTAAGGCTCAATTAAATGAGTACTAAAATTGAGACTTTGCACTATTGCCCAATTCCATTTTCCTCCGGCGGTCTTACACAACGACAATTATAGATTGTATTTTCACAGGATATGTGCCTGTCCAACCTGTATGAGCAGTAAATGCCAGAAATTTCATTTTGCGCTACAAGTGAAAATACATGTCAAGGTCGTAATTTGCCGAAATTATTTTTTGACAGATTCACAATTCTTGTGCTTACTACAAAATACCAGCAAAGTTTCATTTCAAGAAAATGATAAGAAATGTGAAATAAAGGCGCATATTTTTTTATTACAATCAATAGAAAATATAGGGCTTGCTGATCTTTGCACGCGTTTATCTCAGTTATACATTTTACTCCCTGACAACATTTAACGGACCATAACTTGACTTCTGGAAATCGTGTGAAGTTCATTAAGGTGTCATTTTAATCCTTAAAGCATAGTCTTTTTAGATAATTAAAAAAACGAATAATGACAAAAAAGGTGGCATTTACGGCTGGTTTGGGATGGACGGTCACAAATGATAAATGAATAACACATTACGCGTTGCAACGAAAGGATGATAAATGTGATTATTTCCCAACGTTATGAATATATCCAGATAAACTCCTGGGCCCATATTCATGAAACACCGTTATACTCTAGTTGGCTGCTAACTCTTTGTATACAATAGGTTAGCAGCCAACTAGAGTTAGCAGTGTTACATGAATATGGGCCCTGTATATTACTTAGTAATAACAATAACTCTAACCCATCAAACTATAACCCTAAATCTCACCCCAGCCCTAAACCCTAATCCTACCCCTAACCAACCAAGCATAAACCCAAACCCTAAATCCTTATCCTAAATATTACCTCGTTATGGTTGCATTGTATTGAAGTAATTTGGAAGGAGAATGTTGTCTTACTTGTATAGATACATGAAGAAGTATCAAAGAAGTAAACATTACTAAACAAGTCATCAGATTTTTTGTTCTGTATTCTAAGACATGTGCTTTTTAATTTTGGCCTTGACTTACACAAACAAACACCAAAATCCAGAGACGCGATGCTTCAGTAATGTATGTATATAGATACAGCTTGCTATTGTTGAAATTGGATAGATTTAATTGTAAATTATTCAATCAAGTAATTATATGCCCAAGTAAGTATCAAATAGATCGCAGGTAAGTGGTATTTAATTATTTTGTCACCTGCTAAAATTAAATAAACGCATCGTAAAAAATAAGCAATAAAACTTTTTTAAATCCTTTAATTTGATTGTTGTTTGCTTCATTGTGATAAAAAGACGAACGAACAAACAAAGCCGATCAAAATATTTTGAATGTCCAAATCTGGCAAAATACAATGCATCGCCCCCGCACATTATCTTTTGCTGGTTGTCGTTGTTCTTGTTAGTGTCGATGATAGCAACAAAGTAAAATCCTTTAGTTTTTCTCTTCCCAGGTAAAATAACGTATCATTTCCGTTTTCAATCGAGGGATTTTAAACACATCTAGTAGAAGAGTGCAATGTTAATTTTGACAATTATATGGAAGGTGATATTCATAAAAAATTAATTAAATAAATAAATAAATCTGAAAACACGGGCCATAGTCACTACATGATCACGGGTCAACCTTGACTATTATAACTCAGGGAGACTTCTGAGACACAAAATAAAATTAACATAAAAATCACTGACACTGAAAAACATATAGAGGCCCTGCATGTGACGTAGAATACTGTAACTTATGGCGGATTGCTCAAATGCATTCAATAGAAGTGTGGCCATTACCAAACACTTCATATTGTCACATCAATAAAAACCCAGCATTATCAGTGGGTTAATTTTATTGTCTTGTTGAATGGACTGCGATACGCCATGTTTACGGGAAAGGTCATCAGTCCAAATCCTTTGTTTGGTACCAATCGATAAAAGCATGCAAGGCCTCTATTATACGCCGGGACAGTTGTGACGTCATAATTTATGCACATCACCCAACACGTGCGTTTTGGACCTAAACAAACGGTGTGGCCATTTTTGCCACACGTTAAGTCTATAGGGAAAAAAGTCTGACTCCGATTTTATACCATAACTTTCGTCTAAAACAAAAATAAGGGAAAACATGCCGGCCTATTATGCTGAAGGTTGTGATTACAAGCCAGGACGGGGCCCCTGGCGTTATTTTCGTCTTTGTATGTTTACGTGTGCCTATTGTGTTAATACGTATGATTAGTGGACATGATCGTTTGTTTGGGTTCAAAACGCACGTGTGTATACGCCGGGACAGTTGTGACGTCATAATTTATGTAAATCACCCAACACGTGCGTTTTGGACCCAAACAAATGATCATGTCCACTAATCATACGTATTAACACAATAGGCACACGTAAACATACAATTCAGACTGATTTTTCTTGGTTGGAAGACGAAAATAACGCCAGGGGCCCCGTCCTGGCTTGTAATCACAACCTTCAGCATAATAGGCCGGCATGTTTTCCCTTATTTTTGTTTTAGACGAAAGTTATGGTATAAAAACGGAGACAGACTTTTTCCCCCATAGACTTAACGTGTGGCAAAAATGGCCACACCGTTTGTTTGGGTCCAAAACGCACGTGTTGGGTGATGTGCATAAATTATGACGTCACAACTGTCCCGGCGTATTGGTATCTTAAATTAATTAATCAGCCGATGACCTTCAGGTGCAAGCACTATCTCTATTCATCTCTAATTTTGAACAATACTATTTTCTGCTACACCATGCAGATAACCGTTGATGTACGCAACCGTGACAAAGGCGCCGTATTATGCACGCATGTCTTCAATAATGTGCAAACACATGACTCTGCACAACAAAGTAAAAATGCAGTATGTGCATTGCAGATGCATAGCAAGATACTTTCTTTTCACTTGGGGAAATTCTGCAGAAATGAGCAGACGACCAATACTCTGTCATAACTTAAGGCAGTATCTAGTAAAGCAAACATATTCACATACAACCTTCTAACATTGAAATGGATTGATATTACCTGCTTAAAGGATGTATCTGCTATGCATTATAAATGCACATACTGCGTTTTTACTTGTGACATGATCTTTTGGAGAGCTATTGTAAACTGAGGGAGCACTGTTGCGCTGTGGTTAGAGCAATACGTCGATCCTGTGTTTCCCAACCGAAAATCAATCTTTACCGAAATTTAATCCCACAATGCACTGATAAAGCATAACGATGCACCCAAATAGGCGTGAAATGGATTCGCAATACCACCCATCCTAAACAACAATTCAAATTGCCCGCTTTTAAGTATATGAATTGGAGGAGCTAATGTCACGGCTTATTAGTTTTATAGGCAAAACTGTGTTTGGGCTAAAATTTCGGTAAAGATTGACTTCCGGGTGGAAACCCAGGATCGACGTATTGGATTCATAATCGAGAGGTTGTAGATTCAAGCTCCTTGACCAAGGTTGGTTATCCCCATTGTTCCTCCTCACCCAGGTGATAGAATGGATACCAATAATAATTATATGAAGAGTTTATTTCCAAAAGGGCCTAAATCCATCTGAGTACTTTTTGAGAAAACCAACAAAAACCGTTATCTTGTTGTACAAAGTTAATTTTTAAGGTTTTGTTGCTTTACATTTTAGGATTGGTGCTCTTACTAAAGTGACATCAACACTTGATTATTATTTTTTAATGTAAAGCTTTATTTTCAATTGGCAGTGGATTTAGGCCCTTTCGGAAACAAGCTCTTCATATATTTACAACCCAAAATTTAAAAAATCACCTTGTTTAGGCTTTCGCCAAGGAAAACCAAGTAAGCTAAAGGAAGCTTATCTTCAACAGGGCTCCAAGATGTTTTTTAAATTCAGTTTTGAATGCAGGAGGAAGTCCGGAGTACCCGGAGAAAAAACCTGCAGAAGCGAGCATGGACTGAAAACCAAATGCAAATAAAGCACAAGGCGCGGGGCTCGAACCCGGGGCCTCTTTGGTGCAAGGCGAGGGAACTACCGCTGCGCAAACCCTCCACCTATTGTACCCAAATAATTTGTCAGATCTCACAGCTGTTGTGTTGTTGTTATTGTTTTTAGGTTTTGGATGTTATAATCAATGTTGATTAAGACTATGGTCACATGTCCGTCTGAAATTTAAAAGGACCACAGATAGCGAGCGACGCCCTCGCTGCTCGCTTCACTCGCTGGCTTGGTCCTTCTGGAACTTAACACTGTTCGTAACTGTTCGTATGAAATATTGTGACCATATCCATATTCTAAACTATGGTCACAATTGGTGTATTGTGTTCGTTTGAACGTTACAAATTTGCATGGAGTATATTGACATTTTCAAAACCATTGTTTACGAATTTCTTATGGTCTACGAGAAAAAAAGATTTTAAAAGCAGAAGGGGTCGGTACATTAGCTGACACCACTTATCTGACACGAGTTTTTTTAGTTTTAATTGATGATATATTTAGGTATGACAATTTTTATGTATTTTGTTACAATTATTTCCTTTTAATTAATCGGTTTCTTCATTGAAAACTGAGATTTTCTAAATTTTTCCCGCGGTAATTAACAGCCTCGTTCACCTATTTTTATTTTCCTTGACCATGAGCCCCGTGTGATAAATAAAGTACAAACAACTACGATAGAAACTTTATTGATATTCACCAACAACAGGTATAATCAATATACAAGAAAACAACATTGATAGATATTGTACATAAAAAGAAAAGAAACAAGTTACAGCTAATTAATTAACAATAAAATGACTAATTAGCATCAGATAACAAGCTTTAAACAATAATATGATTCAAAGCAGTAATAAATACGCCAAATGTATACAATGAAGCAATGCTCACAAGACCGATAACGAGGTACGAGGCTGGCGAAAGTTGTGTATATTTTGATATAATAAATTCATTAACTGATAAACTTGATAGTAATCAAGATTTTAATTGTCATTTAAACACCTTGAAATTTATGAATACGTATTTTGGTGATCTTACAAGCCTAATAAACATGTGTCAGATAAGTGGTGTCAGATAAGTGGTATCAGCTAATGTACCGACCCTTTTAAAAGTTCGTACAAAATGGTACAAACACTGTGCATAACTGATCGTACAAAGTATTGTGACCGTAGTCCTACCGAATTCAAAATATGAAATATCAAAATAACCATTATTTATAGACAAGATTAAATTTGAAATACCAATTGTCCGACAAATTTTGTTGAGGAATATCAAAATATTGACGAAAATAACTAATTATTTTACCCTTAGGTATTATTCCGGATTATGTACTTTCAATATGAGTAATAATAATGTAATGTTACTTCAATATATCATGGCAAATATAATTGTTTTATATCAAAATAGTACATTTTGTAAATTGACGAAAATAGTTATGATTGTTTATTTTCTCATTTGGAAATAACAAAACATTTTTTCAAGAGTGTAGTAATCAAAGCACCATTGAAATGCAAAATGCTGCTTAATAAAAATAAACATGTTTTTCACTTTTAACTTGAACCTGATTTCAATGTTCATTTTAACACGTTTTAATAGTGAGATAACTTATTTTGAAAAAAAAACCTGGTCAAAATATAACCTCACACAGTTTCTATAACAAAATGATGCTGTAACTTGAAAACAAAATAGAGTAATCCGAAATAACACTTATTAGTTATTTTTGTCAATATTTTGATATTCTTCAACAAAATTTGTTGATGAATATGAAACTATTCAGTGGTATTATTTTTGGCTAATTTTGTTGCTACCACAGTTATTTTCCGGAATAATCCAGAATAATACCTAAGGAAAAAATAAACAATTAGTTATTTTCGTCAATAATTTGATATTCTTCAACAAAATTTGTTGTTGGATATCATTCATTAGTATTATTTTTTTGCCATTTTTGTTGCTACCACATAGACAAACATTGAACATAAGTTCATTTGAATATTGGTTACGTGGTTATGATTGGTTTATCTGCATTAATCATTATAATCGGCTGCTTACTGTATACTTATAGAGAAAAGAAGATATCAGGACCTTCCCATCATGCCTTGCTTTCTATGGGATTTTTGTACAGGTCTTAATGAGAGGGTTTAGGGATGAAACATCACAACCCATACAAAAAATCCCATTGGAAGCAAGGCATGATGGGAAGGTCCTGATGTCTTCTTTTCTTATAGAGTATGGTATCGTGATAATTTTGGATTTAATGTCGGCTATCTTTGAGGCTAACCTTCGATCATTCATGCCTTAAATAAAGGCATAGCAGTATGATTAAGTTCACGTTCACTGCACCAATATTTGTTGTATAAATATAATTTTTGTCAACACCTTTAAGATGATTTTGAAATATTTGGTGGTATTGAAAAATCATTACGGGGTTTTCTTTTTCAAATTTAGTTTTTCTTATGTTTTGTTCCTCTTCATCTTTAGCTTATCATTAGATAATACTTCAAATGCCATATATTATGTGACTCGTCACATCGAAATGCGGCACTTGTCGGAGCCCACATGCTGCTGTTTTCGTGATAATTAGCACCAAGGTATTCCATACCTGAAAATGAATATTTCAATTTACAGGTGATCAATAGTTTGAAATGACATCATGATGCGACAGACAAGTTCTCAATGTACAAGATATGGATTAATATTTATTTTCCATTAAGGGCACAGTTAACCCCTCATTTTCTGAAATATTTTATGCTTTGTAACTCAGTAACCGATAAGTAAATCCATATTAAATAGATGTGGATTTTCATGTAGAAGATGATGGTTAGGTCAGGTTTGGACTAAAATGTATGATTTTGGACCAAGGTCCAAAAAACCCATGTTCTTGGACCATTAATTTGTAAACAACCTAACTAAATTTTGAAAAAATAAAAGTTGGACCTCGAATGCTTATTAGAATCAAGAAACACATGTCTAGGAACGCATTTCTCAAATTTTTGATTTTTGAGTTACTTTTTGAAATATGCTAAAAATAGGTCCAAAATTGGCCCAAATGATTTTTTTTGTCATTGTTGGCCTATTTTAGGCCCATTTTTGGCAATATTTCAAAAAGTAAGGTAAAAATCATAAGAGAAATGTTGAATTTAAAGCATGGAATAATATGTTGTCACGAAATGAGAAACATGTAGGTTTAGACAAATATACTCTTTGAAAATGACGAATCACGTATTCCTTTTTTTTTTTTAAATTTAAATCGTACATTTAAATGAACACTTTGATTCAAATAGGAATTGAAATATGATACCATACTATGAAGCACAAACAACTGTCGGCGATATGCGATTAATTAAAAGACATTTTTACTTGGCTCCAATTATCATTTGATCCAATCAAACAATTTTCTGCATGATATGATTCAAATTAATTGTCTCTTTTGACGGGATAAGAATCATATCAAAATTGATTGGAGTTTACCGATGGGGTTATCGACAGAACAACCATTTTGTGCCTAATCCTTAGAACAATCATTCTATGCATACTCTTCAAAACAACCATTCTGTCCCTAATTCTCAGAGCTTATCAGGAGATAAAATGGCCAGATAAAGTTTGGTTCATTGGTTGGGATTGGGTGATTAAATAGTTTGCTGACGTTCAAGGTCAATCAGTTGAAACAAGAGATGTCTCCTTTGAAATCGCGTTTGCATGAAAAAGTACCAATACAAGGGTCATTTGTAAGGCAACTTCATGTTGGTGCACTAGTAAATTGAAAGGGATTCTTCATGTTAGAGCTGCAACCCCCCATGGTTTTGACCGGTGTATAAAACGAAAAAGCAGCCGACCCTAGGTATCTGGGTATTCTCTTTTACATCCTTTGTGGTTATTCTGATGAACAAATTGGGGGTACCACAAAAGATGGGGTAGGGTAGTCCGTCATCAAAGTTGATGTAGCCTTGGAAATTATTAAGTCGCCATTTTGAAAAATATGTTCAAGCTACAAGGCCCAAATTACAGAACATGTTAGAATCATTTCCCTTCTTTATTCGCAAAAAAAACCAATGAAAATCCGATACTTAGTACTTTTATAGCAAAATTTTGATTCGATGGCCATTTTTGCCAAAATCCAAATATTCCGATATTGAAAGAATTTTATGATGTCATAATTACGTAATGTCTTGGCGATTTTGATGATTGGTATCGTTGGATAGGGAGGACAATTCATATCTATTGATAGCAAAAATGTTCATAGGAGGTTCAGTTCCAAAAAAAGTGTTAAAAAATGTCTGATTAGACGTCGGTAAAAGTTATTCAATGGACTATGAAACAACAGCCTTTACACATTATCCGACTATCTGTTACAGTCAAAACTTTCACATACAAAGGTATGTTGTTTTCATTTTGGTAACATTAAGGGATCATGAAATACTATTGTACTTTTTTTCATTCAAATTAGCAAACTTTTGCACATAGAACGTCCGGACATTATTGTAAAACGAACCCAGTCATCATAAGATCATAAGACGTATATCCAGCCCAAAATTTCTCGAATTTGGTTCCTGATATGCGGAACTTCCCAAACTACTAACTGAAGTACTATTACGAGCACGCGCAAGACGTTAAATTGTGTAGTTTGGACTCTGATAAGCGATGGTACAATTTGTGACCCCACTTCCGTGACCCCACTTTTGTGACCCCACTTTATT
>JXSR01S055980.1:20255-35269 GCA_000969725.1 Ophiothrix spiculata | reverse complement strand
TTATGACTAAGGTTAAATTGAAACAACTATATAAAATTCGTGAGACCGATCTGTTTTGTTTTTCACTAACATATCATGTTCAACACGCACATTAGGTCCCATTGTGTCGTTTCGGATTAGTCACCAGCCCGGGGGGTGGGCTACTTAGTACAAAAGGGGTTGTGGGACGTGCCGCAAATTTGGGTAGCAAAATCAGGCTTTCTGGTATTTTATGGGTTTTCTTTTCAAAATATTCGGATATTTGCGCCAAATGCCGCAAATTTTGACATTTCTTCTCAAAATGTTTGAACATTTTGCCAAAATATAGCAAATTTGGACAGAAAAATAGGAGATTTTAAATAAAATTTGGGTCAAAATTATAAATATTTGGTATATGGATGGGTCAATTTTTCTTAAAAATTGGTATTTGGATGGGTGGCACCTTTCCAAATTTCCCAGAAGCACGTCCCTACCCAAACCATATTTGAGTAGCCCCCCGGGGTCACCAGTTTCGGTCTGTTATGTTTTCAATTATATTGTTTTACCATTAGAATCATGAATGCCCTTATTCTCACAAAATGAGTACAGCAATAAAACTAACATGTCCCCTAAAGCTATGTAAACAATAAACTTGGAAAGTATTACTCCCCAAAGTAGATTCCAATTTGGGCGGTAGACCTTTGTATAGAGTCATGAATGAATTTGGTTGTTTGGCATTTAAAGTAACATTCGTTGATTTCAGCTGTCTATATTTACATTTTCATTCTCATGTTCAGCATGTGACATATTGAGTTACAAAATCGATAGTATAGGCCTTCTAAAACAGAACCTACTACTCTGAGTTTCATGGTGTACTCTCACTTATGATCATCGAATAGGCTATCAATCATCAGGCAGATAGCTTTCAATCTGACATTGACACCATCTGTATTAGACACAAACATTCTGTGGTGTCAAAATCAGACCAGAAGTCTGTTCCAGTGGTTGCCTGAACTTGAAAGGAAGGTCAGACGAGTACACAATCCTTGTACGTGACAATATAAAGATAGACTACCTTTGAAAGAAGGGGAATATACATTCTGTGGTGTCGAATTCTGTTACTTTGAAAAAATTATAAACACATATTTGTTTGGGCTTGTGCACTCTCTTTCAAAGGTAGTCTATCTTTATATTTCTATAAAATGACCTACTTCAAGGTTCCATTGGTTCCATTTAGACTGCCGTCTGTTACATATTAAAAATCATATGAATGAAACTATTTATATGACCGTTAAATATCTAAATTCATGTGACACAATCTAATTAATTCAAACCGTTTTGATCTTATGAGCAATTTTGTATTTTGGAAAAAAAACCAGTTACAAAACCAACAAAGCCAAATATGATTTACAAGTTGGGTAAAAATTTAATACTAAAACCTCAGTTTAGTTTTGAATAACCAAGCAATGACATTTTTTCCTCGAAACTGAGTTTTTCAAAGCTTTTTGCAGTAGGATTTTATTATAAACAATAATTAGAAAATGTTTATTTGTACAAGTTGATAATGATCTTTATACGTGTATTTTATTTCATTTCGATAGTTTCATATTATTTGTTATTCTGTGAAATTTATATTTGTTTTTATTATGAAACGTGACTTTCAATCCAGAATAAAGAAAAAAAGATTGATCGGAAAAACCTATCACATGATGATATACATGTTACTTACTTTGATCTACTCAAATATGAAAGTGATGTACCTGCTCCTACCGGCTTTCGAAATGTAGGGGCAATAGGTGAGAAATACATTGAAAAATAGGGGGTCAAAAAATTGGGTCATTTCGAGCGATTTGTTGGTAAAGGCGAAAAACAGGGTCATTCGGTGTCAGTTTTTGAATAAAATAAGCCTAATTTTGCGAATTCGTTGATCTTTGAAATTTTCGCAAAATTTTCGAAAAAGGGGGTCATTCGGTAGTTTCGGTGTAGGTTTCGAAAAATCAGGGCAATGGATGAGAGTCACCATAAAAAAGGTTGACTTTCAGAATAATAGGGGGTCATTGGGTGACAGCTTAGTGTAAAGGGTAGTCATTTGGTGAGAGCGGAGCAAAAAAGGGGGTCTATCGACAGGAGCATGACGCGTGCCAATATATGGGAGTGCCCCCGGGGATCTACTTCCAAAATGATATGTGATTTACAGGATGCCCATGAATTATAAGTAACATGTCGGTTTTGAAAGTACTCCCAGATGCGATTTATAATTGTATTTAATGTCTGGGTGAACTTTTGATAACAACGCATTAAATTGCAATATTTCATTTTAATTGCACAAATAAAAACATGATTGGCACCCAAAATTAGAGGAAAGGGACCGGGAAATGTTATGCTTTTATAGTCATATAGAACTATATAGAGCGGTCATTTGAAGTAATTGAAAATATAAAACATGCATTGCTCAATTATTCTTTCATTTATTACTGCCAGATTGCAATGGTAGACCATAAAAACAAATTGTTATGTTTCACGTCCTAATCATCAAAAATTTTGAGAAAGAGAGGATTTTTAAAAACTCTTTTTGAAAAAGTACTTTAGGTCTTTTCCAAAATTATGGTCAGTGTTAAGGAAAATTATAGGATTGGTTCGATTTTGAGTTAGGGTTAATTTAAGGTATACGGATTTGTTTAAAGGGTATGGTTTAGGTTACTGTTGGGTTAGGTTTAGGGTCAAGGTGTTCATGGAAATTATTTTTTCTGTTCTTGAAGAATACCTTGTCCAATGTTGTCCTTAAAAATATTGGAAAAGGTATATTTTTAAGGAAAACAGTTACATAATTGTTTACTTTGTATGGCACATGTACTGATACAATTTGATTGAGAAAAAAGCTCTTGGATTTTTGTTTAAATCTTACCACGTGAGAAGTGGCTTTCATAAGAATTTTTGGTGATTTGGTGACAGAGATCCTTATAAAGTGGTATTATCTCAACAGCATTGTTAGAGTCAAAAGTTTCCCAAAAATACATACTTTAATTGCAGATTTGTAAAAATTATCAATATTTTGTTATCATATTATCATAATGGTTATTATGTAAAAAGTGATGTTGTTTCTTTAAAAAATATGAGCTAATATGTATGTATTGATCTTTTTCTTACCAATGTGGAAACATTTTTCCTTGTATACCAAAATGCTCAAAATCGTGATAAAATACAATTTGTTTTTCCATGCCTTAACATCGTTTTTCTTTGAAGAGGTATATTGTTAATTCAAAATCATCCATACCATATAAATCATCTGCATGTCACCTTTGATATAGTTGCTGTGTAATTTTAACATTTTAAATGCGAAGAAAAAACAAACAAACAAACATTTTCTGCAACGTTTAAAAAAAGAGATAGGACTTCCTTAACTTTTTAAAATAAACATTCGATTGAAAAAATTTCTAAGAGAAACGATTTGAAACACGTTTGTTTTTGACGTTATCCACCTTTATGGCTTTTAGCAAGGTCTATACACTTGAAACAAGAATTCGCATGGAATTCGTAAAACATAATTGGGACAATCATTTCAAGTAGCAAAATAAATATACTCGTAATACATAGAAATTTAAATTACAAAATCATTTAAGCTGTTTATTCTATTAACATGATTAAACAACAACCGCTATTCTAAAATTCGTATAGTAGAAAAATATTTGACATTATTCTAGTGGACAATTGTATCTTGAAGAAACTGCAACAACAACATTATTTCCATGTACCTTGGTAGCTCTTGGTGCTTTTTTATATACTTGTCAAGTTTAAGTACACGTATATGTTGCATTGCCATATTGTGTACACGGTTGTTATATAATGAAAAATGATTTAATGATAATGCATTCAACACAATGTGTCCTGCTTTGTTAATGCATTAACATCATCATTCATTTCATTCTAGTAATATTTTGTTTTTGATATGCCAGTTGCATAAAAAATATTTCTAAAATGTCACTTCCTTCGTGCTTTATCATCCTTAAATATAAAAAGTTTTCAGTTGGTCTCCGATGCCAGTTTTAAATTAGGTCACAATTCGAGAGTAAAATCTACTAAAAGTTTCAACTATTTGAAGTCAACTCTATTTGCGTTTTGATACCATTTATTCTGTTTCATAACTTCAATTTTGTGTATGAAGCACAGATATTTAATTCGATAGAAATTGGATATATATGTAAAATCGTGTTTAGCCTCTATTATATCTCTATGCATTTGACAAGTAATTTACTAAATGCGAAACCATATACCATTATTCAGCACGCTCATTAAGATGAAATATTTATATTTCCCGTATAAATCACTTTGGTGATCACTGGTGATACCTTTTATTTAAAATAAAAATCTGTTTACATACATATGTACATTGTACACATTTCATTAGCACATGAATCGAACAATCGCAGTATATGTTCAGTATGTTCAATGTTTATTTTTCCATAAGACAAAATATATATAACAATGCAATAATATAAATCGTACAATAAATAGAATACTGAAATCTTACGGAGGAGTAGACCAGAAGGCCAATATGGCCAGATAAGAGCCTACCCCATTAGGAATCAAAATTGTTTCAAGAAAAAGGAAAGTTCACAATACAAAACAAGACAACACAAAATGGATATGTCATTAGAGATCTATCTTGACATGTCAAAGTCACATAATAAAACAATCACACTATTTATCATGAAAAATAAATAAATAAATAAGTGAACAAAATATTTTCAACTTACCATTCCAAGCTCGACATACTCGTCATCTACCTTTTTCCCTGTTTTCTTCGGCATGATTCCAAAAGTGACACGAAAGATCCCCAATGCTATAAAGTTACCGACATACTAAGACATTAATGTCCTCATAGACTTGACATGAGCTCAGTATGATGGACCTACAGCGAGAACTTGACAATAAATATCAATATCACCGGATCACGTCTGCATTCAACACACCGTCTGTTTTGGTGACAAATAACAGGGTCTTTCACAGTTCACTTCATAATATGGCAGCTATTTTGTTTTATTAATTGCAGCAAACCAACCAGGGGGGCATTCAGACACTAAGAAAGTGGTAGCCAAGTTAAAGCAATATGAGTAAGGTTTTTTATTTGAGATATTTGACAGATATTGCATTTAAAAAACGTATATATGCACAAAACAGTCTCGGACCAAGTGTAATTTCATTTGGATTATTTTCTGTTTTAGGACATTTAAATTACCTTTTCCAGAAGAATGAATTTTGGCGTAGTCCAAAACTATTTTACAGTAGTCCTTTTTTTTGTATGTACGGACCAAATATGTGTACCGCCGCAGCAAAAGGGTCCAGTTGTCGACTCCTACATGTAGCTCATTGTAGCATATCTGATGTATACAAATACCATACATTAGATATGCTACAAGGAGCAACATGTACGAGCCGACAACTGGACCCTTTTGCCGCGGCGGTACACATATAGTATGTTTCAGTAATTTGACATTTGGCGTTGAATTTCTATATATGAAGATGTTCACAATTAGATTGGAACCAATTTAGGGTCTATGAATAAAGAGAGTTTCTTAAAGTGGTAAGAAAGGTTCATGATAACTAGTCCAAAATTTACACATTACTGTGGGTGTTACGCCAACAAGCAGTTAAGCTTTTCATTACCGATAATAAAGTGACGATCTCCTGTTGCTACACGTGCTTGAAATGCGCTACAACGACAGGAGATTGACACTTCACAATCAGTAATAAAAAGCTCAACTGCGAGTTGGCGAAACGTTTACAGTATGTCTTAATTTTGGACTAGTTACCATGAACCTCTTATATCATGCTTTATAACAGAAACTTTATGTATGAGCACCCTTTCCCAGCCTGGAATATTTATAACATGTGTTAACTTGTAATTGATGTAACCCTTAAAGCGGCTGTCAGTTTCAGAATTAAATTCTTTATTACTTTCAAATTACACATGTATTAATTAATTTTTGTTTCTAAAAGGCCAAAACAATACCAATGGCATTTCGAGGACAATAAGCATACCGTCACTATAAATGACAATGTAAGAGAGTAACAATGTTGTACATTGACCATGCAGGTGACGCCAATGCGCGTGAAGTTTTTAAAACCATTCAATGGGAATGTCTTTTCAATTGACCCCAGTGACTTATCAAAGTTGGGTTTTTGGTGTTCAAATACAAAGACACCGTTCTTCCAGAGTTGGCAAATACCAAGTATTTCGAAAAGGTCTGCCTTGTTTTACATGATTGCATTTCAGTTCATACTGGAATGTAGCATTCTTTAATATAATGCTCATTACTTCTTAAAAGTTTAAAGCAGCTTTTGCAGTTAGGGTTATATATATACCGAACAATCTATTAGGAAGAGAAAGATCCGTTCTCTATTTGGGGGAAAACTTAAGAAATTGAATACCGGATATCAGACGGCAGTTCGAAACTTTACTTGCTTTGTTTTTGTTTTGATAAGGTTTTTTTTTATTCATTCATTATTTCTATTCTTGAAGTCAAAGATAAGACACTGGAAAATTACCTTTATAAACCCATGCCATAAGCTAAACCTTAATCATAAATTTCAGATGAAAACTACACTGTTTCACAGTGAACAAAGAGGTATATATGAACAATCCCTTATTCTGGGTAAATATTTCGCTTTAGTTGGGTTAAAATAAGCTTATATTCCGACAAAAAAACCTGAAATAACTAAAACTGCCATAAAAGAGTATTATCTAACAAAGTGTAAAATTTATCCAACAAAAGTACACCCAGCGTTATATTTTGGGTAAAGTTTTATTTACCGTTCTAACAGATTAAGTGTACAATTGCAATCACAAACTGTTTTGGAAGTTGTCACTGACTGCATTGGTAATTTTGTTGTTCTTCTTTTCCTGCATTTCATTCACAGCCTCTGCTTTCGTTTATTGGGGCCCCATTGGAAATAAGCGTCCTTTTACTGGTAGGCTTAATGGGTTATCCTGGTTTTGTCAGTTTTGGTGTCAGTGTATTCCCACCCTTGAGTGGTGTTACAGCAGGTTCTGTAATTCATGTATTTTTTCTATTGCTATACTTATGTTATTTTCTTGCTGACAATGCCTAATAAAAAACAAACAAACAAACAAACATAGTCCACAAAATAACGGGTCACTTGCTATGCAGCTTTATAGTAACATGACAAAAGGGGACCAGATGTGTTCAGATGTTTGTGTTGGGTATATATCTATGGACCCCCCCCCCCCGGAGTTCATTGTCACGTTCATCATCCAAGAAGCAGCCATTGTTTCTGGTAGTTGTCTGTTTACAAGTTGAAAAGTCACACTCTCGTTGATATCTAATGATCCACGACGTCCTATTTTGTTACATTGGTGTGCCAAAATTGATTTCTATTTTAGTTTTAAACAATATTTTTCTTTCAAAGATTGAAATGAACTAGAGCTGGTCCCTGTTGACCATAATTGGTTTCGTGCCTTCTGGGCTATAATAGATAGCCATTCATATGACATTGCACATTTTTGAAACCATGTTTTTCAATCAGTATATAGGTCGAGTAATTGATCATGGTCACATATTATACACTTGTATTTGGATATTTAAACATGTTGAAAAATGAACTTCATAAAAAGGAAAGGACTTTTACTCTCCGGAACTTAGGACTTTAACTTTTCGGACTTTTACTCCCCGGAACTTAGGACTTTAACTTTTCGGACTTTTACTCTCCGGAACTTAGGACTTTAACTTTTCGGACTTTTACTCTCCGGAAAAGGTTTTGCTCTCCGTAATCCCTGGAAAGACCTATTCCCTTTCGGGAAAGTTAATTTTTCTAAAACAAAAAGGGTTTTTAGTCCCCGAAAAGACTGTGGAAATGGTTTTAATTTCCAGAAAGAAATGTGAGCTCTACAGAAGCGCTGGCGTACAAGCAAATTATGTGAGTTGCATCTGCCATCAAGCCAGTGTGGCGAGAGATGGAGGAGCAGACCTTTTAGTGCAGCGGCGGGCGTCACGTGACCTACTCAGCCTATTGTGTTATTCTATTCATTAAACAGAAATCGGCGGTCCGGAAAGTTTTGATTTTGATATTTTTGAACATGGATTCTGATTAAAATAATATCTGAAGCATCTGATTTTCATTTTTGCAAGCTTTTCATTGAAGGGTTTGGAAATTATGGGTTAATTAACATGAAATTTGCATAATTTTTAACCAAAAACGGCAAAAGAAAGATTTCGCTATACCCAAAAAACTAAATTAGCTATAGTTATGATTTCTTTTGTAGATTCAAGGTTAAGATCTATATTGTTGATATTATATTGTAACAACTTGATCATACGGTTAATTTATATGAATTTTTCATAAAATTGTGCCAAATTTGTAAAAAAATTTAGAAAATTCCATTTGTTTTCTAAGCCCAACGTTTCGTTGCTGGTCATTTGAAGCAAAAATTACTCTAAATCTATTGCCATGTATGTTCTCTTTACATGTGCCAAATATTTTTTGTTTGTCTTTCATAGTTTGAAAAATAGAGAGCAAAATCCTAAAACTCGCGATGTGCAACTAGGTAATATACTAATACGGTACGGTATACGCATACGGTAGTAGGCCTACTCATTATACATAGCCTATATATAGTTGGTACACAGATTCATGATAATCCGCTATGGAATTTGTTCAATAATTTATAAAAAAAAATCGGAAAAAATATTCAAAACTGTCAAGAACTTTGAAAATTGTAGAAAACGGAAAATATCATAATAATTCGATTCCTGTTTGAAAAATGCCGAGTCTCATCGAATTTCAAAATCGGGCGGATGGAAACTAAGCAGTCTCCGTCTGAGTTTCCCATGATTTTTAATAAATAAAAACAGAATGCGTACATTACACGAACAGTGCCGGCGAAAGGTTAAAATGATAGAGGGGTCGGCTGATTTTTTCAATCATTTTTGAGCAGAAAATAGCCGGAGGGAAAAAAATTAAAGAGTGGGCATTCACTCGCTGAGTGTGAATGTCACTCCTTTTTGAGTGAACATATAGTAGTATTATACTAGAACGAGCATTTTTGTGAAACATTCACTCTCACCAAGTGAATGTCCACTCTTTAAAGAGCTAAACAGAGGACAATACATTTTTGAGTGGTGTTATTTCTCACTCTATTTGGAGAGAAAGTTCAGTCATTTTGTCTCTTTTTTTCGAGTGGATTGACTAGCGCATTTAGCTGTTTTTAGTGGTTTACACTCTTTTTTGAGTGAGTTTGGATTCACTCGTTTTTTTCACTCTTTTTACATTTAGAGAGTGATACCGTCATAATCGTAATAAAATACATTTGTTAGACATTGTCGAAAGATACTTTAATATAGACTTTTATTGGAAACAGTATCTTATCAATGAGAATAATTTAGCAAAAAAATTGTATAAGTATCTGCAATACTTGTTTGCAAGTTAAAGCTATCGGATTCATAAATATTGCATGAAACTTAAAAAGGCGCAAGTTACAAAATAACACCTCATTTAGTTTTTTTCAACAATTGGGAACTTGAAATAAGATTTCAGTGGCGCTATTGTCGTTGTTTTTAAAATATTTGTTGATTTACACCATTCTAATTTCTAGCCATGTATATTAATCTTTTTACCAAAATAATTTTAAAAAATAAAGTGCACAAAAACAAAATTCACCAATGGACATATACATGCATAAAATTATGACGAAGGGCGAATTTTGCCTGGTATAACACAACAGAGCCACTGTTTAAAAATGTGTCGATTTTAAGAAAGTTTGTAAGTAACTATAATCATGTTTTTTTTTATTTTTTTGATCGAGTGCTTTAAATTTGAATCAATTCAGAAGCTACTGCAAGTTCGTAGGTCAAATCATTTGAAAATGTTGCACAATTTTTTGTAAATTCTTCAAGTTTCAAAATCTTTCAGCGGAGGGGAGGCATCCCTTTTAGCCTCAGATGCCTGTCTGGTACCAGAAGCATCTCGGAAAGCTTAAGATATTGTGTTCCGCGGAATCTTAACATAATTTTAATGTTTTAAAACAATCTGTAGTCAAAAATCGCTTTTCTAATAGCTAAATTTCTCGGTTTCTAACCCTAGCAAAACAAATATTTAAAAACAGCCATGGCGTTAATTATTGTCAAATGTATCTGACGTAAACCTGGTATTTTGCTTGGTCTTTGTTAAGTTTTAATCCTGCCTACAGATGAACCATGCTTATTCTCAAGAAATAAAACAAAATTTACGTGTGCATACGATCAGAAGTGCTCAACCTATATATTTATTCCATCAAAAAAGTGTTGAACAGTAAACTGTGGAAACATTGGTCAACCAGGTTACTTTGGTCAGTAATGCCTTTTTTTATTTCAGAATAGTAGTAAATTTTCTATGGTCATGTTTGGTGTCATTCAATTAAATGAATATAATTTATAAGATTAAGGAAAAAAATATAATATACAAATTCAAATGTCCTTGAAATTGGTGAACATTTTTTATTTTTGACCAAAAATTGGATTTTAACAATTTTTTTGCAAAATCTAAAATAAATCTTTGTAAATGGGAATGTTTGCCTATTTGTTGTAGCAAGAGACCAAACGTCACGAATATCAACCTTAGTGCCACGTGCATTTTATATTTTAGCCCTATACCTTATTTTGGACTGACCAAAGTTGCCCAAAAAGTCGGATAACTTTGGACGGGGTATTTTTTTTAACTCTAAGGGTAACTTGAAGTTGATTTTTCTTTCTTTTGTCATTTTAGAGGGGACCCCAAATGTTAAAAACAAGAGGTAATTATCAATATATTTGGTTTGTTGAAAAACGGTATCAGAAAAACTCTGACAATTGACCAATGTTTACCCAGTTTACGGTGCTTGCTCATTACAAATGGCTATTTGACAAGCATTTTGTCGACAATACTGGCATCGTCGACAAAATTAATTTCATTCTTTACCGATAAGCCTGTTTCTATATCGACAAAATACAGAAAGGACTGAATTTACTTAAAATTGCAGAAAATATGTTTATAAACATTTTGACATTTTGAAATCGATCGTATAATATTAACAGGCGCGTATCTTGGGGGGGGGGGCATACCGGCACGTGCCCCCGGGGTCATTAAAGGGGCGCAAAAAAGGGAAAAGAATAAAAAGAGAAAGAAAGAAAGAAAAAAGGGAGGGAGGGGCGAAAAAAAGAGAGAAAAGAAAGAAAGAGGGGGGAAAGAAGGGGGAAGAAAGGGAAAAATAAGAGAAAAATGAGGAAAAGAAAAAGGGAGGGCGCAAAAAGGACAGAAAAAGAAGGAAAGGGGGAGAAAAGAAAGAGGGAGGGGCGCAAAAAAGAAAAGAAAAAGAAAGCGGGAAAGGAGGGGCGCAAAAAGGAAAGTAAAATTTTAAAAAAGAAGAAAAGAGGAGGGGCGCAAGAAAGGAAAGAAAAAGAAAGAGGAAAGAAGGGAAAGAGAAGAGAAAGAGGGAGGGGCGCAAAAAGAAAGAGGGAGGGGCGCAAAAAGGAAAGAAAAAGAAAGGAAAGGAAAAAGAAGAGAAAGAGGTAGGGTCGCAAAAAGGAAAAAAGAAGGAAAGGGGCAGAAAGGAAAGAGAAAAGAAGGAGGGAGGGGCGCAAAAAGGAAAGGAAAAAAAGAGGGAAGGGTGCAAAAAGGAAAGAAACTTGAAAAGACAGAAGAAAGGGGCGCAAATACGGAAAGAAAAGAAAGGAGAAAGAAGGAAAAGATAAAAGAAAAAGGGAGGGGCGCAAAAGGAAAGGAAAGGGGAAAGAAATGAAAGAAAAAATGAAAAGACAGAACGATAGAAGAATGGAGGAGGGGTGCATAAAAGGGAAAGAAAAAGAAAGAGGAAAGAAGGGAAAGAGTAGAGAAAGATAGAGGGGCGCAAAAGGTATAGAAAGGGAAAGAAGGAGGGCGCAAGAAAAAAAAATCAAAATTTTCTATCTTCTGAGACACCCCCTACATATTGTTTGTCGATTGAAAAAAGGGACAACTTGAAGTATGAATTAGAAAAAACATGCGCCAAATGGCGTGATTTGCACTTTTTAATTTCAAAATTTTCTCTCTTCTGTGGGGGCACATCCCCCCAGAAAAACCCAAACATATTGTTGGTCGATTAAAACACGTGACAACTTGAAGTATGAATTAGACAAAAGTATATGCGCCAAATGGCGTGATTTGCACTTTAAAATTTCAAAATTTTCTATCTTCTAAGGGGCCACATCCCCCTCAGACACCCCCTACATATTGTTTCTCGATTGAAAAAAGTGACAACTTGAAGTATGAATTAGACATCTGCCATGCATCGGTCCCTGGCCAAGATACAATTGGCAATGTGTCGTATAACAAGGGCGAGAAGAGGTGAGGAGGACATTGTTCAATTTCTGGGGGTGCCAAAATTAGGTTCTGCCCACCGGGTTGCGAATTCCTGGATACGCCCCTGATTTAGTACGCGTCATAACCATGATAACAGTATTTCCATGCTGTGCATGCTGTAATATTAATGAATTATGGAGCGTTAATTCAAAATCATAGCGTCTTCGAATTTGTTGCGTAACTTTGTTATTTTTCATGTTTTCATTACGAATCTAATAGAGATGATAGAAAATAGTTTAGAAAATGTATTTATATAAAAATATGTAACATTTCAACTATTGCTTGGCCATGAAGTGAAACGAAAGTTGGTAAAATGCCAAAAAAATGTAAAGTTTTTATCCGCCGCTAGTTTTGTATACAAAACCAATGTAATTTTCTCTCATTTGGAACTCATAAATATACTCTATACCTTCAAGACTTATACCAAAAAAGAATTTTTTAAATAGCTACATTTGTTTTGAAGTTACGCCTGATAGAAATAAGCTTTATCAGGCACGCATTTTTATGCAAATTTCATTTTAATTAGTTTATTATTCAAAAATCACTCATGCAAAACCTTGCAAAAATGAGATCCAGGTACCTCAGACTATTGTTATTGACGTCCAATACATGAAATTGGAGAAAAATGAAATTTTTGGAACTCAAAAACTAAAGGGTTTTTTCGGGGTTGGCCGCTACACTATTTGTACACTGTGATAGTTTCAGCTCGGTGCATGGCTCGGTGCCATAGTAGCTACTTCCACTCACTGTGGCATATACAGTAGTAATGAGTAGGCCCTATAATACGGTATTGCTCGATATTATCTTTTGTCGTAAAAATGTTTAAAATTATACACAGTACACAGTCGTAACTTTCCTCAACGCTTAAAATTTTACTATCAAGTTTTCACAGCCCTTAGGGTCTATGCCAGATCTATTGCTGGTTAACCACATTTTGTTTACCGGGTTTTTTTCCCCCGACGCATCTGTTAAAGACAACGAATAACATCCAGATAATCTGCGTAGGGAACAGTGTTGATTGCTATTAACACATGACAAGTCAAAATGTTATGTCTTAAACCCGGGGCCGGGAAACTCCCAAATGATATAGGTGATGTTATCTGCCTGTAAATAAGCACTTTTGGACTAAAATCTCTCATAGCTTTTTAGTAAATTCTGCACGAAACAAGTGTCGTTGTCTCTGCTGCTGCTCTTGATGATATCGCTATTGCTGTTGTTGCTGGTGCTATTTTTGTTGCTGTTACTGTTGCTGCTGTTGTTGATGAAGATACCGTTATTGCTGATGTCGTTGCTGCCGATGTCACTTTGGCTGCTGTTGTTGCTGCTGATATTGTTTGTCGCTGATGCTATTGGTGTTGCTGTTGTTACTGCGGTTGTTGCTATTGTTTATTGCTGTTGTTTTTGGTGTTACTACTGTTGTTACTGCTGTTGTTGCTGCTGGTGCTATTGTTGGTTGCTGTTACTATTGTTGCTACTGTTGTTTTTGTTTGTCATTGTTGTTGCTGCTGCCATTGTTTGTTGCTGTTGCTAATGTGCTGCTACTGTTGTTATTGTCGTTGTGGTTGCTGCTGCCATTGTTTGTTTGTTGCTGTTGCTATTGGTGTTGCTACTGTTGTTATTGCCATTGTTGTTGCTGCTGCCATTGTTTGTTTGTTGCTGTTGCTATTGGTGTTGCTACTGTTGTTATTGCCATTGTTGTTGCTGCTGCCATTGTTTGTTTGTTGCTGTTGCTATTGGTGTTGCTACTGTTGTTATTGCCATTGTTGTTGCTGCTGCCATTGTTTGTTTCTGTTGCCATTCGTGTTGCTACTGTTGTTGCTGGTGCCATTGTTTGTTGCTGTTGCTATTGGTGTTGCTACTGTTGTTATTGCCATTGTTGTTGCTGCTGTTATTTGTTGCTGTTGCTTTTGTTGTTTCTCCGTTGTTGTTGCTGGTGCCATTGTTTATTGCTATTGTTTTTGGTGTTACTACTGTTGTTACTGCCGTCGTTGCTGCTGGTGCAATTGTTGGTTGCTGTTCATATTGTTGCTACTGTTGTTTTTGTCATTGTTGTTGCTGCTGCTATTGTTTGTTGCTGTTGCTAATGTTGTTTCCCCGTTGTTGTTGCTGGTGCCATTGTTTGTTGCTGTTGCTATTGGTGTTGCTAGTGTTGTTATTGCCGTTGTAGTTGCTGCTGCCATTGTATGTTGCTACTGTTGTTGTTGTAAAGTTCTCGATTTTTATCTAATAAGTTTTGCCAATATGCTGTAGGTGTTGCTACTGTTGATTTCCATTTTGTTGTCCTTGTTATTGTTGCCTGCTATTGTTGTTATTACTGCTCATGTTCTCGTTGTTGTTGCTGCCTTTGTAATTTTTACTGTTACTGGTTTTGTTGTTTTGTTGACATCGCACATCATAAAGGGTAAACAAACTATAAAGCCTACTGCTGTTGATTGACAAACCCCGAGAGGAGAACGTGGCAATTAAGAGAGCACGAAAATGCGAGTCTAGAAGCAGTTACATTCTTGAAAAAAGTAGGAAAGTACCAGGTTATTATTCATTTCAGCGAGTTTACCTATAAATGTCTGTTTTAATTATAATCAGTTTAATTTGTGGTATAGATCTAATTAGGCAATTTATCGAAAATTCAACAACTTCTTACAAAAGAATCAATACTAAGGTAATTTGGACAAAGGGGACACCTAAAC
>JXSR01S055980.1:5011-16360 GCA_000969725.1 Ophiothrix spiculata | reverse complement strand
AATGCGCGCGTTAAAATCTGTCAAATCAGCTAATTTCGGCTAAAAATTATTTTTTTTGATTTTTAACGTTTATATTATCAAAACAAATAAAAGGGAAAATTTCAATTTCCTTTCCTTTTCTTTCTTTCTCCTTTATATTTTGAGGGGGTCCATCCCCCCTCATGAAATTTAGGGGGGACGTGTCCCCCCCGTCCCCCGGGTCCGCCGCCTATGCCACCACCATCCAATGTTGGGGATATATATGAACACACCACAAAATTCTTAAAGATATATTGCTTAACAATATTACACTTTGAGGTATGCACCATGTGCCACCAAAAAGACCACGCTTTTTCTCACTGAAAGACCCCTTATTTTTACCAACTGTCACTCAATGGCCCCCTATTTTAAGATTTATGGTCCTCGTTTGACCTTGGATGACCTTGACTGGACCCCCTCCCCCCAGTAGAACACTCAGGGAGCCAATTGATATCTATGGTCCAAGTTTGATATAAAATTGGATGGATTGAGCATGATACAAAAAGATATTGGTCGAGCTATGAGTTTTACGAAATATCGTGTGAGACGCGCAGCGTCGAGCTCGATATTTCTAAAACTCATAGCGAGACCAATATCTTTGAGTATCCTGCGAAATAATCCATCCAATTTTATCATTTTTATGTTCAAAATGCGATATTTTGTATACTGTCCGATATCCCTGACCAATTTTTTTGGAAATCGGACAGCCCAGAACAGAATAATGGTCCAGTTTGGATGAAGGGTTCTGGAGTTAGAAACCAACAAGCAAGCATACATCCTGTGAATTACAGGATGATACATTTGCCCAAGTTTTTTCAGACTTTATTTTGCCTAACTTCTCCACATCACTTTTTGCCTACAGTTGTCAGTTAATGTCCTTAACTGCCTTTCGCCCTGGTCAACTAACTCGCCTTTTGCTCTTGTCAATTAACTCGCCTTTCCCCCTTGTCAACTAATTCGTCTTTCGGCATTGTCAACTAACTCTCCTTAACTTGCCCATCCCATAACTCGCCCTTTATCCATCCCCACTAAAACAACCTTTGTCTCTCAAAGACCCATCATTTTCCTAATTTTGATGTAATTTTTCAAAAATTTCACAAAAAAGTGATGTAAAGACCCTACTTTTCGGTGAATTTAACTTTAAGACCCCCCCCCCCCATTTTTTTCACTTTGTCACTGAAAGACCATTTTTACCCAGTTTGGTGGCACTCGTAGTCGTACATCACTTCCGCATGCGAGTACCCCACCCCCTGGTGGGGGGCTTGGACCCGCAACCTTTAAGAGTTCCGTGCCCTAACCGCTCAGTCAACGCTCATCTTCCTGGTGAAATGTGTATACGTTTATCTACATTATTTTATTCATTAAAAGGTTAAATAATATGAAGGTCAGCATAGTATATTACATGCTGCAGGCCACTGAAGCTGAGCATAGTCAAAATCGCATCAGAGGCGGAATTTTGAACTTCATCAAAAACGTCAGGCTACCATCACTTGCCATCGACGGAAACTAACTGACTTGAAAATCAAATAATGATTTGTTGACAGATAGTAACGACCTTCATTGGCACCTCAACTACAAGTTGCGGCTGGTAGCGACCTTGGATGAGGTAAAGGAACGAAGGCTGAAGACGGGTCACCAAGGGTTGCGGTAGCCAGCAAAATCTGAACGACATTATCTAATTTTATGTCATCACAAAATATAAAAAACTTTTTATATTTTGTTGGCCACCACAACCCTCCGTAATCCATTGTCAGCCTTTGTTCCTTTATGTCAGCAAAGGTCGCTATCAGCTGTCACTTGTCGTCTAGGAGGTCGGTACCATTCGTCAGCAAATCTTGATTTGATTTTCAAGTCCATTCCCTTCCGTCAACGACAAGTCATCACAGTGCACTAGTGTACTCTGCCTTTACCTGTGAGGTTTTTACAAAGTGACAAGAGAAAAAAAGAAAGGTTTTCAGTAGTTTTCCATGCATTTTGTGTGTATTTTGGTGCTTTAGGTGTTCTTTGTAGACATTTAGGGAATTTTTGTTGACCTTTTTAAGGGCTTTGACTGAAAAGAGGGGGGGGGGCCCGCCCCCCCCCCCCTCGCATACTGGCTACGAGCCTGTATACTCCATGTTAATTATGCGTTGAAATCGTCAATCTAATTAGACAGTTGGTAACTTATACACATTCATTAATTTTGTCTAGTTATACTCTGAGTATCACATAGCACGTTGTTTGATTCCATGTGTGCCAATGCGTAACATGCTCGCCTGTGTAGGCCAAGTTTCATTTAGGTGCTGGAGCACAATTAGGACACAACTTTGTGCGGCTGGCCGCAACTTGGCCACAGCCTTGGTTTTCCAAGATGGTGAGATTGGCGACCGTAGGCTTGATAATGCACCTCTTAATAATTTCAAAACATGTAATGAATATTATACAACCATCTTGAGGTGATCAATCAAGCCTACAGTCGCCATTTTGGAAAAATAAGGCTGTGACCAGGTTGCGGCAAGCCGCAGAAAGTTGTGACCTAATTGTGCTCCACAATTTGAAAGGTAATTAACATGGAAGGATGATGTTTGTATTTTTGATGTTTTATAGAAACAATAAAGCATATTTTTAAATAATAATGCTATTTATTTTCTTAACAATTATATTCTAATCATTGACGTGTATGAATTACTTGGCGCTTGTCAAATTGTACAAAACTATTGCGTTTTATGCTGAAGTCGTAGTTTTCAAAGTTACTCGGTTCATCTCGTGAGAGTGGACAACTCAAACTTCAGCACGCAGTGCAATATTTTTGTAAAATTTCACTTGCGTCAAAAAACGCAGCTATTAATCTATACTTGGTATGTGTATTTCTGGCTAATGAGTGACATGATTGGTGAAATAGATTCAAAAGTCACTTTGTCACACAACTATCTATGATATTTGTCCATCAACTTTTAAGTTTGAAATTGCATTAAGTGACAATATTTAAAGGGGCATTGGACAACATTTTTAAATTTTGTTTCTGGATGATTTACACTTCTTATGTTAGAAAATAAGTCTACTACCTGATATCGGGAAAATTTTGATCAAAACCTTCAAAAAATTCAAAAATTTGAATTTTACTTTTATTTGTTGATTTTGGGTATGAGGCTATTCTCTAAACGTATTTATTGATGCTATAATAATACAATGAGAAAGAGCCAAAGATTTGTTTGTAAAGCATTCCTTTCACGTCATAGATTGCAAAAACATCAAAAGAAATTTTAAATTTTCATTATATCTCCTGAAAAGGCCAATTATAGAGGGCAGTATTTATCGTTGTTGACAACGATAATTAAAAATAAGAGAATATCTTAATATTTTGATATATAGGGTTTGAATTTGACAATGAAACTTTGCATGCTGTCATTATTACTATTAATACTTCAAATGATGCAAAAATCTCAAAATGTTTGGGAAAAGTTTGGGGATGATGCTGAACTTGTCCAATGCCCCTTTAATGGCCAACTGAAATAGGAAGATGCCATGCACAGATCCGGTGATTCTAAGAAAAAGATTTTGCTCTGTAATGATGGATTCTGAGTCTGTCAATAGTCATCATATGCGTCACTAGCAATGAGCACAAAATCACAACAATGACGTCAATGCATTTTGTCGTTGTGCTCGTCATTGACCACTGAACATCGCTAAAAAAACACCCATACTTTTAAGACCCAAATGTGAGGGTAACTTTCAATGATTGCCCACTCATGACGTTTGTCATAACATAGTTAAAAAAAAAGGAAAATCGAAAGTTGCACTCAAAGACCCAGAATATTGACGAACCCTGTGTGGTCGCTGCATGAAGTTGTAACAAGGCCTAAAAAAAGTTGTTGACTTGCCCTTTAATGGTGAAATTGATGGTCGGTCGGTCAGATCTTTTTTTTTTTATAATTTTTTTCCCTTAAAAATGGACATCAAAATACTGAACAAAATAGTTTATATAAATATTTTCATCGTTTTGTGCTTTAATTATTCAAGATATATGCTTGTTCCATGCAAATATATAACATTCCATGAATATTGTTGTAAATTCAACCCAAATATCATGATATTTCTACCAAATGCACTGTTGTGTTAGGCAAAATTAACAAAAAAATAAAATAAATAAATAAAAAAGCGACCCTAAATTTTGCAAAGTTTGGGTCGGTCACAAAGGGACAATTTTTTTAGGCCTATATTTAACTGCATCACATAATGCCCTTTGATGCAAATGGGCATCAGTGTTCATCGCTCATCAACACATATCTATATCGAGCGACGTCTACGGGCATCTATTTGATGCATATCGGCAGACTCTGAATACCAAATAACTTTTCACACAAAATATGCTTTTTTTTTGAAAACAAATAAAAAATCTTTTTTTGCGTATGAAGAAAGGTATGACCATTGTAAAAATCTAGAAAATGTCTTTAATTGGTATTCTAAACATTTATCTTAATTTTTCAAATACTGCAAAAAAGTCAACAATTGCTGCTTTGCTACCAAATCAAATTTTTGACCTTTCTTTTTTTACTAAGATGTTTAATTTTGGGGGAAAAAAGCGGTCAAAAATTACCATACTTTTTGGAAAAAAGAATGGTCAATATTTTACCATTCGTTTTAGTAAAAATTGACATCATCAACTTACCAAGAATAGAAATATATATGTTTTTTTAACACTGAGTAGTCAAAGGGAGGGGAGGGGGAGGTACCCCGATCTATATGAACCCAATATTTGGGTTTTTCATAACAGCGCTAAAACGCTGATGTAATTTATCATCGCCCTTCAATGTAATTGTCTAACCTTCCCTTCACTTGGTAATTAGCATAAATAAGCAATTTCTAGGTTGCTCTTCAAATTAGTTTTGTCACTAAAATATTCACTTAACGTTTGTTTTTCAAAGTTTATTTCAGAAATGTATTTGTACTTATGTAGTGCTAATGTGAGCCAAATTTTAATGAAAAATTCCATTGGGCAATGTGTTTTTTCCAAATTTTTGGCGGGAAATTTTTGCCCAAATCTGACCAATTATTTTTTGACCACCATTTTGGTAAGGTTTGTCTGATTTTTAAATGTTTTTCTATGTTTAAGCTATTTTGAAATGCTTCATCTGTTACTTAAGTTTCAACGTAAAATTCCTTTGCAAAAGTGCTATTCTGATTATGGGCCCCTATGGACCATCCCCGACCTTGACTACTAACAGCATGTGGTAGTTCACCACTTCAGTGTTAACATGGTCGTAATAAATTAACTTTTACTTAGAACAAGTAAACACTTTTTTCCTTCCTATAAATCATAAATTCATCATAGCACTGCATTTTTCTTTCCTTTTTTCTTTGATTTTTTTCCTTGACCGCTGTTTTCAGTTCTTGAATTCACATTGACCTTTGACCCTACAGTTCCATCACCAGGTAACCTGAGCGCATGGCCAGTCTTCTTTAGATGTTCGTGGAGTTTACCGTTTGATTTGAACTCATTGTGGCATGTATTGCATATAGGTTTGATGGTTTCTGCTTTCTGTAATATAGAAACAAAGAAAAACATTGATGTTAGAGGGTCGTACTTACAACAGCTTTAAAATCATTTTCTTTGCAATATCAGCAACTGTATTAAAATCTGTATAGAATTCATGATTCAAGTCACTTAACCTGGCGTCCCAGGAGTGGCATATTTTCTTCTTGGTGATTTTCCCTGTGCAAGACACATTTTTCCTGGTTTTCCCTAGCTAGCGCCTTCAATGCTTAACAAGTTTCAAAAGTATTTTTTTCGTTAAAGTAACAAACAAGAAACGTTATCAACTACCATTTGCAATGTTTCCACAATCAGTATTTTTCTGAAAGGAAAAGGTACAATTTTTCCCCTCTCATGCAACTCCCTTTTTTTTCTTGTGCTTCCTGATTTTCCGGTTGCTTTTCTGATTTCCCGCTCATTTTTTTCCGGATGGGGCTAGCTTCTATCTGGCTACGCTACTTCATCCCAGAGCCTGATTTTACTTTAAAAAATCAAAATGATCATAATAATAACTGGTTTTTGTATAGCGATTTTCCATTTAGATCAAACCACTCATGATTCGCTGCAGGTAGATCGTCACAATCATTCCACTTCATTTTGCAGCCTTTTCAAGCACATATCCTATTGGTAGTTAGATTGTAATATGTACCCTTTATGCAGCTTCCAATAACCTGGGTGGGGGCAGACTATGAAGGACAAATCTGGTGACAGTTTTAAGTGCAGGAGGGAGACCGGAGTACCCGGAGAAAAAACCTGGGGAAGCGAGTATGGACTGAAAACCAAATGCACATAAAGCGCTGGGACAAAGGATCGAACCCACGATAGTCCTGGGCTCATTGGTGCAAAGCGAGAGAGGTACCACTGCGCTAACAATTCATCTGAAGAGGGGAACAATTCGTTCAGATTACACATAACTACCTCTTGACCTTTTAAGATATTAGAGAGTGTTTGATACTTTCATGAAATTCCTATAACTTATTATATTAACACCATGCATAAAACTGGTCTCTTGTAAAAAATACAAATAAGGTCAGGGGTCCAGGGGACACTGTAGGCTTTCTGGCAGGGTCTAGCACATGACCATTTTAAGGTCTTGGGTTTTAGAAAATTATGTAGAAAGAGGATGCAGTTTGATCGTAATGGAAAATGCTATTCAAAAACTTAAATATCATTATTATTATTAATTCATTTTATTTTTCCATATCAATAAATTAAACATAAGCCCTGATCTGACCCACGTTTATTTGGGCTCCATTCAGCAGTCTAGCACCGCAACGAGAAGAATCCCTGTTTTTCCCAACGACTTTTAATTGACTTGTAAAATTTCGGTAACCTGACCCTAAAATTTAACCAAAACCCTATCGCTCAAAACCTCTTGCTAACCCTAAACCTAACCCGAACCCTATATCTAACCTATATACCTTACCTTAGAACCAAATTCTAACCACATTTTACAGAAAAATGGATAGAAAATCTGAAATTTTGACAATAAAAACAGGGATTCTTCTTATTGCTCTAGCACCAGCCTTAACCATCTTGAAATGATAACCCAAAAGGGTCATGACATTCAATTATACTCGGCTAATGTAAAATTTGAAGCTCTCTATATTAATAACAAATAAGCAATATGTTCTTCTTCTGCTTCTGTTTTAGATACTTCACAACACTCCAATTGGAGTCAAACGTGAAGCTCTCTGGTCCTAGAGAGAAATTATATACTTTTGAAGGTATAGTCGACATGTTCAAGCATACCATAACTTCTTTTCTTACTCATATACAGGGTGTGCCAATAAAAACGCAAGATTGGAAAACAAAAATATTTAAAATATAAGCAGGCCCTTTTTCTCATCAAACCATCAATGATATTAAAAAAGAGCTTCTCCGCTTCACTATGCCCTTTGTTTCATTCGATTCGGATATTCCTCTCCGGAGATACAGCATTTTAAAAATGAGGCACAAATTTCAATCTTGTCCGATTTGTGATCATCGAATGAGTTAAGGTTGATATGCATCCCAGAAATTAGCCCCCTTAAAATTCATTTTAACCCATTAAACTAATTTTACAATTATTTGCGGCTCAAAGATATCATTGGCCAATTGTTTTCATTGAAAACAAAACAGGTAATCGATTTGAAGAAAGAATTATAAGCAATTATTAATAAGCAAGTATGAAATTAGTTTTAGCAGTCTCAACATTCCTGATTTTAGTTGTGGTACTTCAGTCAGTGGCACCTCTAAAATAAAAATATCAAGAGCTTTCGTATCAACCTCTTATTATAAAATGAATAGATAAAATGCGAGACTCTGGACGCAGTAGCTGCAATTGTGATTTTGAGGGAAAATTACGTTTGCGAATCAAGATAAATTTTAAAATCCAGGTCAACATCATGTCAGACATTTAGAAACGGACTTAAACATCCCGGTTTGGGGAAACTTTGAACATGACATTTTTGAGAGAAAACATATGAAATTATTATTTATTACAATTATAAAAGTTATTCTGACATCCTTTTTGTCTTGATTGGATATTTTCAATGAGCTTTTGATATAACACTAAACATAAAATGCAAGTAAGTGATAGAAATTTTCATCTAGAGATAAAGTAACTTGTCATTAAATGTTGATTGCCACTTAATTTTGGTTATTGATCATGGAATTGAGATCATGAAATCGGACCAACCCAATTTTTGAGGGCTTCACAGAACTTGTAATAACTTTAGAATTAAATGCTCAAATTTTACGAAACAAAAAGCTGCTTAAAGCTGAGATCATGTACAATAATATTTGATAATTGTTTTTATCACATGTAGCCTAATTCATTCAGAAAAAAAATTACAAAAAATCTTGCGTTTTTATTGGCACACACTGTATACTAAGATTATGCAAGTGGCATGTGTAAATTCTTTGTGAAGCAGCATCTACTAATTAAAACATTAATATTGAATGTTACCTAAATAATGTTTTGCACAATTGATATGAAAAAATGTTACCTTTATGCGATTATCACTGTGTCCTCATTTTCAACAACAGAATGACACTTCCCAAATATCTACACTTTCCCTGACCCAACTCACCTGATGACTCCCTCCAGCAGCCTCCGCAGCGGCCTGTCTGGCTGCCTTCCTTGCCTGACCCAACTCACCTGATGACTCCCTCCAGCAGCCTCTGCAGCGGCTTGTCTGGCTGCCTTCCTTGCCTGACCCAACTCACCTGATGACTCCCTCCAGCAGCCTCTGCAGCGACCTGTCTGGCTGCCTTCCTTGCCCTACCCAACTCACCTGATGACTCCCTCCAGCAGCCTTTGCAGCGACCTGTCTGGCTGCTTTCCTTGCCCTACCCGACTCACCTGATGACTCCCTCCAGCAGCCTCCGCAGCGGCCTGTCTGGCTGCCTTCCTAGCTTCTTTTGCTTTCTTGCCTTTTAATTTCACAGCAGGTGTTTCACTGAAAAATCAAAAAGATAACAAAACAATGATGAATCATGTTGGGATTCCAAACTTGTCCATTTTTCTTTATTGGACACGGTATGAGGCAACACTCACCTGCAAGATTTTTTATTGTCAAAATCGTGATTTATGCACAAAATATATTAATATGCAGTGATTTGGTCCTAGTCAACCCTAATAATCAATCAAGGGATATGATACGGATCTTGTAACACGAGTTTGATTGCTTGGTACGCAAGTGGAGCAAAGTTATTTCTCTCACCATGCACAATGAAACCCCCAGGTTCAATTCTTAATCTTGTGGTACTGTATACAGACTGCGACATTTAGGTAGCCCAATTGACCAGGGCAATCACTTTTTAGGCCAGACAACAATATGATACATTACACATACTTGTTCGACTGGGCAAGTACATGTACACATCAGAAGTATGCTTGCACCAATGTCATATTTAATTGGGGATCCCTACAATCAATCTTTGAAATAAGCTCCCCGTTTCGCGGTTTTTTTACTCATTAACGTGTGTTGTCAATGCAGTTGACATGCAGTTGCATGTGATAGTTTGTTCCCGCAATCGCCACACCTAGTTCTTGTCACTGGGGAAAATTGACCAGTCAAAACTATCGTCATGCGTCAGCTGTATCAGGTGATTTAAATTACGCGTACGCACGGACTGCGTAGAAGCACAATTGTTTGAATATTCTGGACGCGATTTCCAGGGAGCTTATTTATAAGATAGACTTTAAAGTGTATTTTTTCAACAAATAAATTTATTTAGTATGAAAATCGTTTCACTCCACATAAGAGTGTTGGAAAGTATTCCATCAAGATCAAGATCAAGAAAAAGTATTAGAAATATTGAAATTTCAAGATTTCTGTGACTATATCAGATCTTGCTATAAAACATCCATGAGGTAATCATCTAAGCACAAAACAATGGCCAATTTTGACCACTTCTAGTTCATTTCTTAGACATTTTGAAAGATTTGTATAGGTTATCAGTGAAATTCAGTGGAAATCTGACATCAAAAAAGTCAGCTGTTATATGGAGTTTGAAGTGGTACTTGAAATTGGGCCAAGAAAAAAAATTGTGGAATTTCTAAAAAAATGAGTTGGTCGGTCGGTTGGAAAATATTTTTTTTAAAAGCACCTAAATTATGAAATTTGGGTGCATTTTCCACTATTTTCAAAATATTTTCTCAAAAACACCCAATCTGAGCAAAATTGGGTGCTTTCCCGACCCTATTTTTTTTTGTTGAATAGGGTCGGTCGCTGAGGGCCTTACAATACTCCAATAGCATTATTCAGGCTTCACTGAATTTCAATGGCGTTTTGCTCAAAAGTGTGATTGTCATAGTCTGATCTTGTTGTCATGTTTTTGCCTCCAACTTTTGAACCAAAACTGGGATTGACACAAATTTGGTATCATATTAATGAGGAATAAACAAACTCTTAACAAAATTTGAATATTGGACCCAAGATATACCTTTTGAAGAAGTCTGTCAAAAAATGACAAAATAATATTCGGGAAAAAAAACACAGGGCTTTCTTTCTAAAGTTTTATAAACCTTGAAGTATACAGTTAGCAACTGACACGAGATCCATAGCATATTCCTTGTACTCTATAAGATTGTGAAGTGGTGCTTTGTTTTATGATTAAAGTGTTATAGTGTGTGTGCGTTAATCAGCTGCTTGATACTGTATATACCTCAAGGTTTATAGAGTATAGACTAAAGCAGCCTCCATACCTTGGTTGTTCCTCACTGAGTTTCTCATTTGCTGTTTCTGATTCTTTGGCACCATCTAGACTAAAATCTTCCTCTTCGCTCTTTTCTTTAGAATCTTCCTCCTTTTCCTCTTTCTTTTCACCATCATCATGTAGCCTTAAACTGTCTGGTAAGTGAGCTGTTATGTCATCTAGTACATCGTCTGATATGTCATTGCCCTGCAGTAAAACAGAACACAATGTCACATAAGAGGGGTGTTCAAAAATTTCATCGCCTGAGGTAGGCAGAGATGAGCGATGTAGTTCATATTAATAAGTTATGTAGTTTAACTTAGGCGGCTTGCAAGTTTTCTGTGGTTTAAAATACCAAAATTCTCTGATTTTCTGTGATGTAACTTCACATGGGGAAAATTGTTTACATGTATATAATACATATATATATATATATAGGCATATCAGGGGAGAATTTAAAACAAGGTTCAATAACCACAATAAATCATTCAGACATGAAAAGTATAAGAACGAAACAGAACTGTCAAAAGCGGTCTGGAGCCTTAAGAAAAGAAATCAAGAATTTAACCTACAGTGGGAAATTCTAAAACTTTCTAACAAATCAATGCGTAAATCTGGTATATGCAATCTATGTC
>JXSR01S055976.1:0-18034 GCA_000969725.1 Ophiothrix spiculata | reverse complement strand
GCTAGTCCGAATTTTTAAATGAAAATACACTGCGCTAGTCCGAAAATGACATACACTGCGCTAGTCCGAATTTGAAAACCAATGCGCTAGTCCGAATCTGAAAACCAATGCGCTAGTCCGACAAAAATGTATTGTGCATATTTAAAAATGACAAACACTGCGCTAGTCCGAAAATGAAACCACTGCGCTAGTCCGACATAAATGTCGGACTAGCGCAGTGTTTTTCAGTTTCGGACTAGCGCCGTGTATTTCATTTTCGGACTAGCGCAGTTTCGGACTAGCGCATTGTCGAACTATCGCCGTGTATTTCATTTTCGGACTAGCGCAGTGTCGGACTAGCGCATTGTCGGACTAGCGCATTGTCGGACTAGCGCATTGTCGGACTAGCGAAATGTACCCGCTAGCTCAAGGTCAATAGACCAGGTTCGTTTGTCCCTTAAAGCATCTTGAAAGTACTGCAAATATGGGCATTTCTGCGCAAATGACCATAAATAATACTAGTACGTTGTGTGCATGACGTCATTTGCGCAGAAGGTACTAATAATATGGTCAACTGAGCATTTACGATTCTTTCAAGATGCATTATGGGACATACTAAAGTGGTCTATTCTATTTTTCATTTTCATTGTTATCTTCAGGTCAGAATTCAGACTGATAACCACACCTTCAGAATCAGGAAAGGACTGAGGATATATGAAATTGACGAGTACTACAGGGTCAGTATGCTTTGTTATGCACAACATCCTTGTCAATGTAAAAAATAGGGCAGTTTGTAATAAAAATGATTTGCATAATTTATGCACCCCAGATGTCTGCACCACTCAGGTTATGGAAAACTGCAACAAGGATAAATATTATTGATACACCTCATGTAAATGTTCCTGACTACATAATGTAATTAACTTCACCTCATTTAAATATTCCTGACTAGTCAGCTTCATGCCCATTTATTTGGTCAAGTAACAAAAATAACTACTACCCCAAAGATAGAGAAATTATATTAAATTGGGTTTATGAATCATACCCAAACACTTGTGTTGACTTTTTATATCTCAACCTCTTCTGATATTCTGATATTAAGTAATCAAGCAAATGAGGAAAAATAATAAAAAGTTTTGGAATAATTTCTGAAAAATTGGTGAGGGCGGGGACTATCACCTGACCAGGTGTAGAGAAATGAGGATGTAACATTGGCGGCCTCCTAATGTGGCAAACATTCAGCTGTTGAAAATTAGCCCAAAATGGAATAGTAAATTGCTGAAAAATAACAAATAATAATAAATGGTCTCCCTCACCAACTTTTTGAAAAGTACGGACATGTGATAGTTTTCAATATTTCCTTAATATTTGGCTACATGTATGATTTTAGTAGTTCTGTAGTATAATTATGAGGTAGGAAACATTAAATTAAAACTACATGTAGACAGAATACTTGCATTTTAACAAGATTCGTGGAGATTTGCAAGCTTCATGTTCAACCTGTTGTGGTGTAATACATGTATATCAGTTGGTTGAATCGGTAGAGTTCTGTGATTTTGCCGATCCAGATTCGTCGCCAATCTTACCATAATCGGGTTGATTTCAGATCGGTCCGATTGAATCGGCCCATCCTTACTTTGTATATATTTCACTTTAAATGATTCATTCATTTGCCCTTCCAGAGTATTCATCTGCATATCTTGTTAATCTTATGATGGAAATTATTTTCGTGCTTGATATTTCTTACAGATACAGTTGCGTCACTTGCAGAAGACAGGAAGACATTCATTCTCACACTCCAATGCATTCCGCTCGTTTTTTACTTGTGGCACCAAAATATGGAGGAATGAGGTATGTATAGCAGTAATCAACATGCACTTTTAAACAAGTTGTGATTAGATACTACAATCGCAACAGGTTTGAAGAATCAAAATTTTGGATTTTTTTGTAAACTGTTGACATAGGACGTCATGCCCGGCAGTGTGCGCGGTCATATCCATTGTTCCTTGCCCGGCACTATGCGTGCACAGAAGGTTTTATTTAGGACACATGCTTTCAAAATTCACGCCAAATCAAGTAGGGCTATTGAAATGTGCAACAATCATTTGTTGTTCCTTCATGCATATCTGTGGACTTGCTCCTTACCCGTGTTTATAGACATTAGTGTCAACTCATCTATAGTGTTTGTATGTGACGTCATATTCAGCCAATTTCGTACTCTCGACTCCCATCTTGGTGGGAAATTTACGTCAATTGGTCAGGATGTAAAAGGAAACAATACATTGTGTATAACTGTAAATGCTGTAATTCCATCATCCAATTTTATACAATGTAACTACCGAGTGGCAAGAACACTATTAATAAACTTGTTTGAATATTCTGGTTCAAAGCTCTTTCAAGAATTACATCATAGATAAATATCGACAACATTATGCAATTTTGAAACACTGATATATTGAATCCACCAGCCAGGAGAGGGTTGCTCTGCAAATAGAAGAAATGGAACCACTTTTGCAACCAGGAATCAGACTGGAATTAGAAAGTAATAAGTGTACCCAATTCGGCCCTCATATTATAAATGTACAAACTCAGGGTTAGTGCGGATCCTTGAAAGTCCTTAAAAGTTCTTGAATTTTATTTTGCAATTTCAAGGCCTTGAAACTGACTTTATCAAAAAAGTCCTTGAAAGTCCTTGAATTTGGAATGTCAGAAATGTTAAAAATTAATATGTCATGAGCGAAAACAAATTTATTTTATTTGTTGACACATATTCCGCCGGCCACCGCTGATAAGGGGAAAAGTCCTTGAATTCTTCTTGGAAAAGTCCTTGAAAGTCCTTGAATTTTGTAAGTGAAAAAGTGTACTAACCCTGAAACTTGCTTACTTCAGATACATCCTTATCATTGAGGGAAAATATATTGTTTTAAATAGGTAGTTCTATTCAACACAAATGTTACATGATAAGAATATGTGATAAGGTAAAAGGATGTATCTGAAGTTGAGAGAGTTTTACCATATCAGGGCCGCCATCTTGCTTGGTCATTTTTTTGCGTTTTTTCAGCAACAGATCATTAATAGATCGTGGAATGTAAAAATGGAAAATAAACATTGTATGACTTGTTGCTTGCAGGGCTTGTTTGGATTTTACAGAGGGATGCTCTACCCAATCCTGTCTCAAATACCAACGTGTGCTGCCACCCTCTTTGGTTATCATGTCGGAGGACAACTCTACAATTCAATAGTGCCATTGTCATCAGGAGAGTTTTCGTAAGTATCATACAATCCTTCATTGTATGTCTCATGATAGTATTCAGATGATAAGTGATTAAAGAAAATTGCAAGTGATTAAACACCGAGCCAACTTGCATGTAGCAGTACCTCGTTTTCAAATATCATTAAGGAAGATTATTTTTGAAATAAAATAAAAATTTGTTGTAATAACAACACAAGTTTGTTTTTAAAAAAAGGAAAGTCAAACCAAGCTACTCTATGTGGGATAAATTTCATCATAAAGAAGATGAAGGTTGAGAAGGTTGGTTCATTGCAAGTTCACTATTATAGAAGCCAAATTAGGGCTGTGATTTTAAAAGTTTTTCAATCATAACTTCAAAAACCTTATCGATAACACAACTTGGCGTAGGGCAACAATAGCTTTTACAACTCGTCAAGTTAATACAAAAAAGTTGTATCTGCTTGGATCTGTATACGAATCCATTTTGTCGACTCACCAGTTGGTGGACGTTTCGACAACACCTAGAGTCAGCACTTCAATAAAATAAGTGTTGAGAAAGACAACAGGTGTTTTGAAAAGTCCACTACTTATATTGAAGTACTGACTCTAGGTGTTGTCGAAATGTCCACCAACTTATCTAATATTGTTTATTTACCAATCCAGATGAATCTGTTCAATTTTATTTCTTTTTAACCATTTATTGTAAACTTTTCAATTTTTCAGGAACCAGAGAATAGCAATATCGGGGTTTATTGCGGGGTTTTTCAATGCCGTTGTTTCCTGTCCAATTGATAGAGTCAAGTGCCTTCTACAAATCCAGACTGGTTCCAAAGCACAGCCAACAATCACCAACAAATACAGAGGCCCATTCCATTGTGCAAAACAGGTGTATATAGAAGAAGGATTCATGCGTGGCTGTTACAAAGGATTTGGTGTGACACTCATACGTCGTAAGTGAAAAATTTAATATTTCTTGTAATGTTCCGTAGAATGATCATTGGACATGTACAAGCGAAAGATCACAAGGTATTTGAGAATCAATATTTGCTGCCATCTTGTTTTGTGTGGAGCCGAGTTCTTGTACCACCACAGTTTCCATTATGAAAAATCAGAAGTATCACACATGCATCTTGAAAAAAACCAGAGGAGCAAAAATTCACCGTTCAGGAGCAACAATCACAATAACCTCTCCCGGTAGAGTTTACGCAATGGACACAATGAACATCAACTACCAATTTTCAATTCTGTGAAAGAACATTGAAGATTTATAGAAATAGAATAAAAAATGATTTCCATTTAAATGCCAACCTTATTCCAAAAGTTAACATTGTATACTATGAACATTTATGAAATCTTAATTGCAATTGAAAGTAGGTTGTGAGAGTCTATACTATCATGTATTTCTGAAGACATGAGAATTTTCAGATTCAAAGCTTCTATAAATCAGATAGTTTGTTTTTCACATCTTCCATCATCATAATTCCAAGTATGTCTATTAGGCCAAAAAAAATAGTTGTGTTGCCCTCACAGGCCCAGGCGGAGGGCAACACAACAATTTTTTTTGGCCTTATATAATAATATCCAGTATTTATACTGTGCTATTCACCGTAGTATCATAGCGCTTGACATTATTACGCTATTATTAGGAAATCATCACAACCATCTCACCTCAATTAGATCGCAATCTTAAGACGCCGACCTATCGAAACTTAGATTGTAATATTCCCCTAACAGCTCCCCAATGCGCTTGGGCGGACGAAGCAATCAAGATTAAATGTCTTGCCTAAGGACATAAGCCGTTGGCCGTAGCGGGGCTCGAACTCGCGAGCTCATGATTTGGAGTCCTGCACTGTTCCACTAGACCACACGAGCTCTGGTATATATGTACCAGTCATTCAGTGCATCTATGTACAGATGTAAGAGAATATCTGAAGGGATGTTGACATGTTTGTTTCTTTGACCATTTCAGGTGTTCCTGGTTATGCAATACATTTCTTGGTGTATGAAAACATCAAACGCTTCTTTCAGAATAGACATCCAAACCGGTAGGTGTACTATTATTGTTTCAAATAAATTTAAGACATGAACATGATTTCTGAACGCAGCCACCGCGTGCTCAAGTTGTGACAAGAACGGGACACCGGGAAGTACGCAGCACCGTTTCCAATCATTAATCCACAGTGCCGCGACATCGCGCGTGCCTGAAAAGCATTGTATACTCGCGTAAAATGCACACGCAATGGTGTTACGCAAGGCTCAAAATTTTTGTGTCCGAGAATTATTTGAAACAACAATATCTGCAATTATTCAGCAAGTTGTTAGGGGCAATTGCGGTGATGTTTCTACCAGCAGATTTTAGTCACCTTAAAAGTTACGGACCATTTAGGGGAATGATGATGCTATATTCATGACCACATTTTCCAGCAAGGGGTATCCTTTAATGAGTTGCTTCAGCTTTGGTCTAAAGGATAAGGATTTTTGAATATCCGATGAGCCAGATTACCAGCTTTTAAACTGGATTTTAGGTCGCATGTTAAAAACTTGATGCATCTCTCAACAGGCAGGGTAATTTTCAATGGTCTTTTATATACAGGAAGACACCAATGAAGCTTTAAACCCATTGTTGTTGGGTCATTTTGCTCAATTTACTCGACAGAGATGAAAAATACCTCATCAATTCGTAAATTTGATCACAATTTTCAACAAATGTGGCTTCGCCCATAGACTACAACGTAAATGTCGAATATGTTGGTTGACATAAATAGTATTCTTTTGTGAATGCTAGTTATTGGAACAATTCAAACTACTGTAAAATGAAAAGTAAACAAGGAAAATAAAAATCAAAGTAAGTTAAAGGGTTATATTGTGATTGTGTAATTGACTTGTGTCATCCATTGCTTGTTATCAAACCAAATTTTGCCATGTTGAGCGATGAAAACTTGGTTTCATATGTCATCCAATAGGATTTGTAAATAATATCGTCAGATATCTTATTCATATAGTCGCCCATATTATCATCTAAGTAGCTTTTGGAAATCTTTGGAAAAGAAATCTTTTCTAGTGGTTTCCTGTTCCGAGTTAGATATCATCTGAGACTGATAAAAGGCCAAAAGCAACATGAAAATCTTTAATTGTCAAGTATTAATTCAGAAATGAAATGGGACTCTGCAATGTATCAGGTTATGAACTATTCATCACCGGTGGGTGGGCTTGGTGGTTTTTACTGACTGGTCTTTTTGTGTGTTTTGATTTCAGCAATGTATCAGGCTTCGAACTATTCGTCGCTGGTGGGCTTGGTGGGTTCGTGTCCTGTTTATATTGGATAGCTCCCGACACTCTCAAAACAAGAATACAGACAAGTAAGTAGACCCGGAAGGGGGCACTCAAATTTGAAAGTGACAGGGGTGTGCGACAACAGCCTCAGAAGAGAGGGGTCATTTGGTAACAGGCTAAATACAGAAAAAAAGAGTATTTCGCTGAGGAGCTATCGAAAATGATGGTCATTTGGCGAGGACAATAGGGGTCTTTCGGTGAGAACCTCATTGCATTGAAAACAGGAGGTCATTCAGTGAGGCGCTCAAATTTATTGCAAGATTGGAGGGCTTCCAGTGACGTGTTTTAACAACTACAGAAACCCCATGAAATAATTATCCTTACGGTATTAAGACCTATTAGGTATGATCCAGAGGTAACATAGAGCCACTATCATGAGAAAAAGCATGGTAAAACTAATTTTTTGAACACAATCAGCTTGTCTGATTCTGCAGAAAAATGGGGTCATTGGTGAGATCGTGTTCGAAATATGTATTTAAGAAAAAGGGTCATTCAGTGAGAACATTTTCTTTAAAATATGGGGGTTATTCGGTGAGAGAGCATGTTGAAAATGGAGGTCATTCAGTGAGAGCAACTTGTGAAAATTAAAAAGGGGTCATTCGGTGAGAGGTTTGAAAATGGGGGTCAGTGTGGCTGCACATCCGCGTCACATGATTTTAGGTAGTGGCCCCAAACCACGTCAAGTAAATTAAACTGAAAAAGTTAAGATGATTAATCATAAATGTGTTGTCACACTAGTGTTGGTTTTAGAGAGTCTGCCATAGTTCCTGCACAACAAGAGTGACATCAAATATTTCAAGTGCTCAGTCTCAAACTTGTCATGCTTGGACACTCTTGCAACAAGCACCACAAGCCGATATTTGGCGAGCTTGCTGTGTTGGTCGCAACTACATATTGTGTTCAGTTGGATTGAGTCATCTTTGCATATATCAGTTCGGCGGAACTCACAATTCGGATACGTATCCGAATTTGGATACTCCGTATCAAAATTCTGATATCCGTATCTGAATTTGGATTAAAAACAGCTGAAATGGGATATCAGCTGAAATTAATTTTCAGCTTCGCTGTGCACTATACCGTTGTGTATAAAAGTCAATAACATTATCATCATTTGTCATCTAAATTCTAAGAAAGTTTTGGCCAAATTATTTTGCCTTCTGTGATAAGGAGCTATCAGGACATGTTTCGAAGTTGTCCCGCTGGAATTCAACAGATGGAAATGACATTTCCACAGATAGATTTATCATAAATGCAAGAAAGATGTTCTACATGTACTTGCCAGCTTGCGCTATCGATTTGTTTCCTGCGCCACGACAGGCGTATCAGAATTTGGATACCCCTATATCCTAATTCTGATACGGGTATCACAATTTGGATACAAAATGTATGTGGGTATCCAAATTCGGATACGTATCTGAATTGTGAGTTCCGCCGAACTGATAATGTAAATGCGTTGTGTATACTTTGATCTACACCAAAAAGGCGGGGCCTCTTCACATCGTGAATTGATACAGATAAGCATGTGCGTAGCTGGACACAGCACAACTGCAGGAGACGCAGCGCGCGTTGCACGTTTGACTAGCGCATTAGCTTCTACGAAGCGTGTGTAATTGTGACAGCTCAAAGTAGTAAACATGAGGTTTGCTACAACTACAGGCTATTAAAAACTGCATCAGTTACTCAGAATTGACCTTTAAAGGAGAAATAAACTGAATGAAAATTGTTTATTTAGGTATTCAAACATGCTACAGAGTTGTTCATCGCTAATCAACAACGATGCATCCATGCGTCTGCGTATTTTTTATCGCGCGAGGGTGGCTTTAGCCACCTGAGTGTGATAAAAATACGCCGACGCATCGGATGCATCGTTGTTGATTAGCAATGAACAACTCTGTAGCATGTTTGAATACCTTTCAACAACGAAAATCTTCCTGAAAACGTATTCTAAATGTTTTCAACTTAACAGATACTCATCTCAATCAAAATACTTTGAAGAATCTGAAACAAAATGCTAGTTTTTAAATGATTGTTGCTTTGTCGTTTTCAACTGTTTCCAAGCGCCAGTCCTGGCACGTACTCAAGTTCCCGACGCGCGATGAACGGTGCGCCGATTTATGTGCACTGCGTAAACGCACCTCCGTGTACGCTGTGCCGTGCGTGACGCGCTTATTTGAATATCAACTGTGGATTCATCACAAATCAACAACGGTACGCTCCTGTATAATCAGATACAGTGAGTTGTTGAATTTATGATTGTGAATGGTATTTTTCCCCCAGGTAAAGCTGGAGAGTACCCAAAAGGAATGCGCAGCTTGTTCAAGGAAATGAGGCTGCGAAGAGAACCAGTCACTGCCCTGTTCAGAGGTCTTCCGCCAGTTATCATCCGATCATTCCCAGTCAATGCGGTAAGGATTCCAAACACTGATTATTCTTTGATATTGTGTCTACACTGTCTACACAAATAGTCCAAAGGTGCGAAAGAGGTTTAGACTAAGCTGGCAAATTTACTGTGTTACGGAAAAATGGGAAAATTCACGGAATTTACAAAAAAAAAAAAAAATGAAAAACACAGAAATTCAAGGAAAACCTATTTTTTCCTTGACAGTTAAAAATCCAGAGGTTTGTTTAAGACCTTCCCACAATACACAGTAACAGCTCAGTAGAATGAAATGTTCATCGAGGTTAAATTACCACTGCTGTGTATTATATGAGAATGATGTGAAATTTCACACTAAATCAAACTGTATTACGGGTGTCAAAACTTAAAGCGACCAAAGATTTGTTTATATTCATAAAGCTAGTAGTATGACCTTTCTCAAGGTAATTTTAATTAAATGGTCGCTTGACTAATAGACAAGCCGTGCTAGGTTGAAAACATGCATTTCACTGTGGAATGTCAATGGAAAATTACTCTCACTGTTGGTTGTTTTGAGCTATTGATTTCAAGTTTTGAATGGAATTATGGAAAGTAATTTAAACACCATCTTGGAAAAAATATATATGGACAAAAATGAGAATGTGATGTAAAAATGACATCTTATCAATAGATATCAACTTTATAACACTTTAACATAATGCAAGAAACCACTTTTCATTGTCCGTTTTTAATACTTAAGCACCTCATCAGAATATTCATTCATTACATCACAGAATTTACTATTTACAACCACTCACAAAAAAATCATGGAATTTGGTGGCTTAAATCACTGAAAACTTGCCAGCTTAGCTTAGTTTAGACCAGGTTGAAAGGTAAAATCTTTTTTTACTTTTTCACTTTTGTAACATTAACCTGGTCTGCCTTATAATTTCTCACGACAGTGGCCATCCATTTAAAATACACAAATCACAGATACCATTAAAATTTGACTTAAACCAAGTCTTACTTAAAACTAAAAGTCTAAATCTCAATCTTCTTTTGAGCGTGTGTATACTAGGGAGTTGAATTTTGCGGGTCGAAATTTTTTTATATTCATAATAAAAGTTATAAAGTTACTTTCAAATATCGCAAGATTATATAACAAAACCACAACAGTTTTTTGGTGATGATGTTTGATAGTACACGGTCGTGCGTCTGGAACTGACACTAGGCAAAAAGGTGGTGGCGTTGCACTTTTCCGGATGGCATCTTCATAAATTGACTATAACTTTTTAACTACATAAGCTATTTTTATAATTTTGGTGTCTTTTTAAAGCTAAAACATGCACCTTTCTGTGGTGTGAAAATCATTGGTATAGAATCTTGGGTGGTAGAGTTGTGTGCCTTTGTTTCGGGAACACCAAGGGTGGTGGAGGTTGTGGAAGCGGGCCATACAAAGTCTATGGGGCTTACTACCTCTCATTAGTCAAACTTTAATAATTTTACATAGGAGTGACACAAACTCATCATTTTGGTCTTATTTTAAAGGTAAACCATCTAGCTACTTATTTTTATGTGAAAATATTGGATATATGAAGAATTGTTTATATTTACATTAAAATTATGATTAATCTGCCTGATACTTGCATACATTTGCATTGCGCGGTGATTTTTTACAGTTTTTAGTGCCTTTCAAACTTGAAATCAAAATAAAATTTGATCTATACATCCCACCCCATAAAAAGTATACATTTTCTGAAAGGAAATTGCACAAGGAATCCAAATAAATCATTAAAAAAAGTCTAGGAGGTAGGGTTTGTATGTCAGATCTGGAAATGTTAACTTTAAAATATTATTTTAATGCCCAAAATTTTCCACAAATTCGACTTGGATTTTCTTCAATGTAAATAAGTAAGACCTTCCTAGAGTATACATTTTCTGGAGGGGAATTAAATGAGGATTTCAAATAAGATAAGAATTGATATGCAATGATAGAAGAAAATGAAAATTTTCAGAAAAAAATCCAAATATTCTCAAAGCTGACATCTTAACCCTACCTCCTACACTTTTTTCAATGTCATATTTGGATTCCTTGTTCAATTTCCTTTAAGAAAATGTATACTTTTGTAAGTTATAGAAATTTCAAACTCGAAAGGTGCAAAATACTCCAAAAATCACTGTGCAACGCAAATTGGTGCCAGTTTACGACGCATGGCCACACATGAAATTTAGTTTGGGCAAAAGTGCGAGTTGTTAATGCTATTATGTCATTTTGCTGTATTTTGACACTTTTTTGCCATTATCTTTTTGGTAGAGAACACTTAAAAAGACAAGGATAGTATTAGGTACAGTAGATAGGTTGATTACGTATTGAATGGTGTGAGCATGAAATCTACATGTTCTTACTCTACGGAGTAAAATATTGTCAACTCTGGTTGGTAAAATGCTCCTGGTTTACCAGTATGCTCAGAAATGGACCAGAGCAAGTTTCTTGTAATTGTCACTGACCTTGTTTCAGGTTTTAGAATTATTGTTTTAAGGGTTATGACAATTTTTATGTTTAGATTGAGGAAACCCATCAGCAAACTTCAGATAATACTTTCTTCTATATCAGATACCAAATCCTGGTTACAATATTTACTGTATGATTAACTTCAATGACTTAGAATGGTGAACTTTTGATTCAACTTTTTTTGGATTTCGTGCTTACTGGGATTTCAGCAAAAATGCATGTTTTTTATTCTACCAGATCACTTAATTTGCTTATTTTCTCTCTCTTTTATACAGGTATACATGTTTTCAGTTGAGTTTATCTTGAAAAGATTGGCGATACATGAGAAGAAATGTGAGCTCAAACAATTACAGCGACATACCTGAGGGTACCTACTAAGAGAGTAAACATCATGGATTTATGGAAAGTTGCAATATTATGAACAAGATTCAGTATTCCAAGTACCAACATCGACATGAACACATGATCACAATGGAGTTGATCCTCTACAAGTAATGGGCTTCCTCTGTAGATAAAAAAGAGTCACATTTCAAGCCTGTGCAAGCTGAGGGGGAATGCTGAAATGTGTTACAAATTCAACATGTATCATATTTTCTTTTGAACTTTGGGTCTCTGCTCAAGTTCTGGTACTCTGTGTGAGCTGGTTTCATGGCTCAACATAGAAGTCTTTCCCGGTTACTACATGTACATGATAATAATCATGATTTGATAAATGTGTGTGTGACTTTCTGGGGTTTCAACTCATCATGAGAGTGTAAGAAACTCGTATCTGACAATGGCTGCCATTTTTTCATTAATTTTCTTTTGCTCACTGTAGAAATGTCCAGTCTTGGGTCAGTGGCTCTTAAAATGGTTATTCAGGTGACTGTGCCAACTGAAGAATCATTCCAAGAGCCACTGACATAAAACAGGGACATTTTGAGTGATATTTCACATTGTAGTGACAATTTATTTAAATAAATATAACTTATGGCAGCCATTGCAGATATGACTTTATTGCGCTCACATGATTAAATGAAGTTTTTGAAACAACAGATCAGATCCTTAACCAATCAGGTATGTGGAGGACAAAATATCTTGGTGCAAATGTTTATATGCACCAAGGGTGTGTTATTTTTGTGTTGGAGCAAAATGTAACATGTTATATTTGAATTCTTGTAAAGCTTATTGTTTCAGATATTTTATGGACATGAAAATAAGGGGCCTTATCTTATAAACTGCTCTTGTGCAATTTACTTAGCTACACATACTTTGCTTGTGCATGTACTTTTAATTGTTTATTGAACCCAATGAAAAATAGATGAGTTGACACTAATGTATATAAACACGGGTAAGGAGCTAGTCCACAGATATGCATGAGGGAACAACAAATGATTGCTGCACATTTCAATAGCCCTGCTTGATTTGGCGTGAATTTTGAAAGCATGTGTCCTAAATAAAACCTTGTGCGCACGCACAGTGCCGGGGAAGGAACAATGGATATGACCGCGCACACTGCCGGGCATGACTTCCAATGTCAACTCATCTATAGTACCTGCTGTCTTCATTTGCTTTTCAAAACTCAGCTTTATGTGGTGCTTTGTGTCCCAGATTATAGTTTTCATGTCGGGGAATGTATTTGAAACAATAATATAATTATGTCATGGATAACCCTTATTTTGGAGAATACAAATGAAGGCCAGTTTGTTACATTTTTGTTTCTTTGTTTTTATCTGAGGATACTATTTTTATATTTTGTACCAATTTCTTTAAAAATGACATTTTATTTCATCATTTGATTTTATTTAACATTATAAAAGCTATTGATGTCATCACATCATTTGCTGTTGTTGAGGTCATTTGAAATAATTACAGTATATTCAATGTTGACATTCCAGAAACACTGACTATTTAGGCAGTTTTAGAGTACGGTATCATTTGTAGTGATTGCGACATCCCAATAACATAACAAATGACAAGTCTGCAATCTCTGCTTCGTTGATTTTGGTAAAGTTTTGTTACATCCAGCAGATAACTCAGTTACCTTGTCATGTTATTTGTATTGCCTTGTCGTAAAAGGTTATGGCAATTATGCAAATGTTCGTACCTCATCATGAAATTGCAAGAACAAATAAATATATGACAAATCTTGAAATAAGTTCATCTGGTTTGTTTAGTAAACATGAATATAGTTCATTGTTCCAAATCCAAGAAAGATGAGTAAAATATACTAACATTTTAGTGATGTTTTATCGTTAAGCTAACAACTTCTTCAGACTGGCAACTCTGTTTATCTCTCAACACTGACGTCTTGGACTTAGAGGGCGTCGAGAAAAACAGCTGGTCATAGATGTGGTTCAGTACGTAAACTTGTTGCTTTAACCAATCATTCTATTCTCTGGGAGGAAGTCATTGACCACGAATCTCACACTAGTACCAGATGCCTCAAGGAATCCCTTTGGATATGCAGAAGGGGCAAACAAACTTTGAACAAGGATGATGGGGCTTACGTACTAAATCACATCTATATGACTAGCTGTTTCTCTTGAATTTATAATTTGCAATAATTCTGGTAATATATGATGATTATAGTATGTATAGAGAGTACCTTGATCACTAACAAACTTACTAACAACGACTGTATATTATTTGCATTTTATGCTGATGTAATTTTAAAACCAAAACAACATTTTAGGTCAAATTTAACTGTAAGATATATCACAAAGCGGAGTAGCAAGAAAATGTAACCATGATTGTCACACTGATGATCCTTCACCTTTTTGTGATACTGTATTGTTAATGGATTAAATCCATTTTTTGTATGAAATTTAACTTTGACTTTTTCCTATCATATTTAGATATAGACAATTTATTTGAGTACTAACCCACCGATCTGACTCATTTATCATTTGAAAACACTGCCTTTGTCGCAAAACTATGTAAACGTTTAATTTACTGTCTATGTTTCTTTGATTAGTTGTGCCAAGTATTTGCATGTAGTGCACTGACATGTAGACTAACAATTTAACTTTCTTCGTAGCATTAGTTTCACAATTTGGTGGAACACCATGGTGATGTCGCTAGAAATATTATGGAAGAATTGGTGATTACATCAAGACTTTGAAAAGTACAGGAATGTAAAAACCAGGGCAATATAGATGGATTTTCAACCTCTATTAATACGGTAGAACCTTTTTAATACAACAAACAACCCTAAATAACACAACATGTGTTAGTCTAGATTGCGATTTTTTCTTAGTAAAATCCATTGGACAACACAATATTCTGACAAGGCAGTTCATAGGGCCAGTGATGTTGTGCTAAAAAAGTTCCACTTATTAAAACTAATTGGGCAATTGTTTTTTAAAAAACCCAAGCTGGAGGTATGTGTAACCCCAAGTGCTTTTGCGTCTTCGCACTGACAATGAATAGATTAGGTAATAATTGTATGATTGGTGTGTAAATGTGAGGCATTACCACAAAATGAGGGTAAAGTTGACATACCGGTACTGACAATTGAGTGGTGCTCGGGCAGAATGAGCGGAAAGTCACGATTTTCAAAATTGAGTTTATTGCATATTTTTATTCTCTATAATCTCAGCTTTTGAATGATATATAATATGTCATACTTTCTTTCTACAATTTTCATTTAGAGATCAAAATACAAGCCAGTCCACTCAAAATCTGGCAGTAAAAAATTGTCACAAATCGATTTTAAAGTTACCGAGTACTATAGTGTATAATAGCAAAATGCAATAAATTACCTGTGAATAATTGCACTTCCCGGCATAATTGACCTTCAAAATGCGAGTTCTAGGTTAATATTTATGTATTAATGCGTTTCATGTCAAAAAACAAAATTTGATCTTTTCACCATATTTTTACTTTAGCATCCATTTATTCAAAATCTTAAATTGCGATTTTCCGCTCATTTTTCAAGAGCACCACTCAATTGACAATATGATGTAAAGGATATCATATTCTCCAAAACACATGCCTCAAATGATATAGCAAGTTGATAGCTCTTAAAATATATCAACAAGTGGCAATATGTTTTGGCTAAAAATTCTGTATACAAATTTATATTGTCACCTATACGCTTATTTTGTTGTGACACTCACAAATATGTACCTTGAAAGAAATACTTGTACAACAGTAGGTTAACAGATTAGATCAAATAGATAAAGTTTCTAAGTTAAAGCAAATATATAGTCATTTTTAATGTAAATAATACAAAAACAGCTTCAGTTGAGGCCAATTAGTGAAAAGAAAATATATTTTTAAAAGATATAAAAGATCGTATAGAAATATTTTTGTAATTTGTAAAGGACATTTGTCACAAATTCCACTTAAAACAATTAGGATAAATATTTGACCTACTCTGAAGCTTTGTGGATTTAAATTATGTTTTTAGATTCTGTTGTAAAGCTATATCTAGGCAGGGGACATGTTCTCAACAAATGTAGCTGTTGGCCAACTTTGGTCCTTACAGCTTCTAAAATAATGAATATTATACAAATACAACATGGTATTGAGGGAAGTACCGTAATTTCTGAAAAAAAATTACTGATCCCTCGGTGTTGGATGCGAGTGACTACTTCCAAATGCGAAGCGAAGGGAAGTAGTCACACGCATCCAACACCGAGGGATCAAGAATTTTCAACACTTCTCGAAATAAACCATGTTGTATTTGTTTTACTATACCTCATAAATATTTTACTAAAATTTGATATTAACACATCAAAAAATCACCAAAAAATGGCCATTCTTCTCGATCACCGTATAATTTCCAACAGAGAAGTGATATGTATGATTGCAGGGGGTGCGATAGTAGGGGTGCGATAGTTTCTCATTTTTTCCCTGCATGGGCTTTACGCGTACTTGAAGAAGTAGGCATAATGCTGTCATGTGCATCAGCTTTAACTGACCAATTGTATTTCGTGGTTTCCTAATAAATATTTATGAGGTATAGTAAAGTGATTTGACCAGAAGCAACAACCGCAAATTGTGTGATTGCCACTCTTGACTCTCAATGCTTGATGATCATGAAAAGATCATGAGTATTTAACAAATATTGTAACCATTGTGATTTTAGTTATATCTTTAAGAATATAGTGATCAAATGCTTTTTAATTATTATTTTGTATCCCAGATAATGTTTAAGATTTAAGTCAGTTACTTTCTGCTGACAAGAAATATGTTTTTGTACATTGTATATGTATTAAAAGGCAGGTGTCACAAGCACTGGTATAAGGCAAGTGTTGTGAACACCTTAGTACACTGGGCATTTTGTATGATGACAAAGCTTTGGTCAGTTTTAAGGCCAAATAAAAAATTGTTGTGTTGCCCTCAGCGACGGACCCTATTCAAAAATTTAAAAAAAAAAGGGTCAGGAAAGCACCAAATTTTGCTCAGATTGGTGTTTTTTGAGAAAATAGATGAAAATGCACCCAAATTTCACAAGTTACGTGCTTTAAAAAAAAAAAGTATTTTCCTACCGACAGACTCATTTTTTCAGAAATTCCACTTGAGGGCGACACAACAATTTTTTTTTTCTTGGCCTAATGGCCAGATTATTTATCAGTAAGTGCTTAATTTATGTAATGTTTAAATCTTTAATGGTCATGGTTACGGTTGTAAAACTGAACGTTCAATCTCATTCTGGGGGTAAAGGTCTCAAGGTGGATAACACATTTACATGTTAATAACCATTATAATGTTGCCAAAATTGATACATATATCTTAAATCATGGGAATGGTTATTTGTGTTTTATAATTATATGCCAGATTTTGTTTTCTGTGACCCTATTTGGACCAAACTGTCATTAGGAATAGACCTTTTCTTACCAATCCGAATCTGGATAAGACATGTACTTTCAAAGTTCAAAGGGATGGTGGTGTTAAGGTTAGGTGGCACAAGGCCTACAAATAACCTTTGACACTTCTCCCTTTTGCTGCAGATACTGTAAGGTCCAAATAGGGTCGTGGGGCATGTTTTCAACTTTGTAGTTTACCTGAGTGTTCTCTAATGTTCTTGGTTCAACTCTCTTCAAACAATTTGATTTACCTCAAAATGAGGTCAGACCAAGCTCGGGTCATCTTAGGAAGTTGACACTAGGTCACAATTTGGAGGGGTCATATAACAACATGATCTCTTCACTAAAATGTATTGTTAATTAACAACAAAGTTCAAATTTTCAGAATTTAGTGATTTATTTCTAGAAGCACTATCACAGAATTTCTCATTCTTCGGAGAATGCGAAAATCAAAGCACAAATAATTGTCTGTTTTACTATAAATGTTCAAGTTTAACAAGAATGGTATACAAATATATACTGACTTGAAGATCTCTGGTTAAAACTATGGACATGAAGTGACTGAAATTGCTATTTTACTGAGGGGCACAGTCCCAAAGTAAAATAGCAAAATTTTAGTTACTGAAGGATCATAGTTTTAATCCAGAGATCTGAAAAATCGGCAATCATGTGATCGAGTTTACCCAATCAACTCTGTTAAATTTATAAATGCGGTATATAATTATGAAGATGATTTGATGATCGTGGCTAATGTCTTTAATTGTAAGTTGCAATATAAATCAAGAGACAATTTTTTTCTCGATTTCATAGTCAAACAGCCATGATCA
>JXSR01S055969.1:62746-74319 GCA_000969725.1 Ophiothrix spiculata | reverse complement strand
ATTTTTTTGAGTTATCATGAGTGATAGATACCTATGTCAGATACGTATTTTTTCAAAATTCAACAGAATTGGAAGCATGTTCGTTAAATATAATTTTAACCCTCGTTCAACCCCATGTGAACTTGAAATTAACAGACCCAAACTTAGGTTATTGTATACCATTGTATAGGGTAGGGTTTCTTCTTTCCATTGATACCAAAATCATGAAAATTCGACAAGCTGTTACGTAATTATGACGTCATAAATTACTGCAGGTCCAAACATTATGTCTGAAATCTCATTTTGGGCAAAACTGGCCACCGATTCAAAAATGTTGTTATTTCTGCTATTTCTAAATGTCGATCGGACTTTTGCTACTAAATTAAGAAAAAACTTGTCCTGTAAGTGTAAGATTTTTTTTCTTCAAAATTTACAAATTTTGTCAAAGTTCTACACAGTTAAAGAATTAATGTTACCCATGAAAATTTTATTGTGCTTTATGCGTATTCATCAACTTTCGCGCCATAACTTGATTGACAGGTTTAATATAAACAGCTCATTTTGAAATACATGGAATGCAGGTATCCCTTATCTGCATAATAGATATACTGAAAGAGAGTTCATTTATTAATCATTTAAAATCAAATTTGGTTTAATATAAAGTCTGATCATAATCATTTAGACAAAATGCACATTAAAATATCACAAAACATGTATGCTTTGATTTTAAATGACCAAGGCCAAAATCACCTTACACGGGTTCAATGAAAAATAAACAAATACACTGTCTATAAATTTATATCAACAATAAAATAATTTAATTTTGTTTACTTATTTGTACTTAACAGCATGCACTGAGATACTATCCCTTATAATTACTAACTTAATTTATACACTGAAATACCTTTACTTGGGTCTGATGATTCGACGATTAATTCCGCACGATCCCATGGGAACATAGAAAATATAGTCCGCGCTCTTAAGTCAATGTCCAAGATGTTTCAAAATGATATAAATGTCCACGTAGAATTTGATCTTGATCTTGTTTATTTGATCTTCAAGGATGTAAAATATCCAGTGTCCTTATTTGTAAAACGATGCAACTTTGTAAACAATCTCCTCGCTGTTAAAGTTATATCCGTAATCCAGATCACAAGATTGTCAAAAGAAAATCCACAGGTTAATCCAATCCTGGTATTAAACAACACCCATAAAACTCCCTCCTGGAATTAATTATTCTCCTCAAAATAATATATTTCAAGCTCTCCAGAGCTTAATCAGCAAACTCAGCAAAAACGGCAAAATAAGGCCGAAGCCAAAAATAGTGAGAAGAAAATATCGCTAGCTGGCAAAATGACCATCTGATTCCAGTGGTCTAAAAATCACAATCTGTAACTGCTTCCAACGAAGCACACAAGCCAACTGCCCACATCTATCTCCCAAAAGCAACTGTCACTTCTCCCCAAAATGTCATTGATAAAATGTAGGATTTTCCACTTTTTTGGGATTTCTTAAGTCTTCTTTTAGAGTCTCATGCAATCTATTGCAGTAATTCACAGAAATGGGTAATTTTCCAAAGTTATTTTTACAAGTTATTGCGCGAACACCAGACTTTCCCTTGCTTTTGAAATTTACTTATTTTCTTTAAATACATTAATTTACTAAATAATTAATCAAATATAAAACAAATCAATTAATTCATGGACCTGTAACACTTAATATTTTTTTGAATTTTGAACAAATGCGTTTCTAACATAGGTATCTGCCTGTATTGATAACTTTAAAATTAATATCGCTGTGATATCAAAATTTTACGAGTAATTAGTAGAGGGTTGTAATTTGTGCAAAACTGCGATTCTCTAACTTCTATACAATTAGCACACGGTGATTTTTCTACATGTAACCATTTTTTGGGACACCTGGTACTATTAAAATGGTATTTTGTGACCTAGATGTTCCTGACTCGAACACATGTAAAAACGGCTAATTGTGATTGGCGCATTTAGGGGTACAAAGTATCACATTCAAAATTCTTGCACTTTTCATTAGAATTTGGTGCCCTATCGACCTTTCTTTTTTTTTTCTTACTTTTTGTGCAAAGTAATAGGGTTTTATGAATCTCAATACTTTTAACCTGACTAAAGTAAAAAACATATATGATAAATGATGTTTGAGTTCATCTTCAAACCCCCCCCCCCCCATACTACCGCAAAAACAAATAGGTTGGTACATGCAACAATATTATGCACTTTGGGAGTAAATAAAGCCATTGCAAAAGTTTAGTTTAAATAGGTTGGTACATGCAACAATATTATGCACTTTGGGAGTAAATAAAGCCTCTGCTTAAGTCACAAAAATAGCAAAAAATCAACTTAACACACATTTTTACATTGCTGGCTGAGTAATACCAGATAATTACATAAAGCCATTGCAAAAGTTTAGTTTAAATAGGTTGGTACATGCAACAATATTATGCACTTGTCGAGTATCATTTACTCCCACTGAACAAACTGCGACCTTGTTTGTTAAAGTGATACCATCAAAATTATTCTCTATCTAATTACCTTTGTAGAAAATATGAAAATAGCCACCAACTTGTTCTTTCACCTGAAATTGAGAAGGCAAAGCGATAATAACCATACTAAAATCCTTCAATATTTGCACGTCAAAATGCGTAAATCTGTAATAACTATTATCTTGGCAGAATCATGACCTGGTTATTCTACATAAATGATTCAATAATATGATTAAGTCAAAGATAACCAACACGCGGCTTTCAAAGTTTATACCAAATTAAAGCTGAAATAATTTATTATCAGCAAGCTATTTAAGAGAATACAAATTTACGCTTTCATACTGGGTTTTAAAAATCACATCAAAAATCATTTAACCACAAACTGCTGTCCAATGACACCGATTGAAATAAGATTCGACTCTCTATGGTTACGTTTTTTCAGTACAAATTGTTGATCTTTGATAAGCGGATAGCAGTTTGGTCACAATTTGTTTTCCCAAAAACGTTAAACGCAGATGAATGCGGTATTTTTGTTACGATTTCCCCAAAGCTATACACGCTTTCATTAAGTTGACCTTTACCAACTTACAAAATATGACCGCATACCACACAAGCTGGCCGTTAATGCGGCCTCTTGACGTTTTTAATTTAAACATTTGCAGAGATCATGTAGTAAGGGTACAAATAACGCGACAATGAACTTCACTCAACATCAACTGGTCAAATTATAGCCCGTCAAAGATGAGTGAAAAGTGACACTAAGATAAACGCGTTCAAAGATCTATAAACCAGTTTTGTTGTTTTTGTTGTTGTTGAGACTCGTTAGAAAATGTCGATTTTTATTTAATATTTTCGATCAGTAGTTTTTGTAAATAACGTCACAAAGCATAAAAGCACTCAATAGTGCCATGGTTTCGTTCTTTGCATGTATTTTCACCTGTAGCGCAAAATAAAGATTGCCAAGATGAAGGCTCGTTTGTGGTACACAGTCTCAAATGAGTAACTTTCAACATGTGCTTCTATTCAGTACACGTGTCTCATTAACACTATGTCATTTTAGCAACCCACGTCTTCATTTTAGTAACCGTATCACTTGATTTCTTTCAAGCAGACACGTTTTTCAATTGCTTAACAAAAACCTAGTCTTATTAAATTGTACGAGGAAAGTCCCTTATTCAGTTGAAATGAGGCAATTGAAAGCAGGACGAAGAGCGAAGATTGAAAAGTTCTTTAGATTGGAGATATTTGCCGTCAGCATACTAAGAGTGCATTTGACTCATTGACAATGTGCTTTGACCAATGCAACAAAGATGAACCACTTTGAAAACGAATATGATATACGGGGTTTTATCAGGGAATTGATGAAAGGAAAAAGTCGACAAAATGATGACATCAAAGACCAAAAGCAGCACGGGATTTTCTCAGAATATTTGGGCCTAAAAAAAAAACGCGGAAAGAAACAAGACTCTATTTTACGAGATAGACAGTGTGAGCTACCACATAAAGTAAAAGATCACGAGTTCGAACCTCACAACCAGCAAGATACGCGAGGCATGTTACATTTTATGGTATTATATATACTAGGTAATAAGAGAACAACAAGTAAAATTTGTCAACCCATGAACCATATACACTGATTTATTCTGCGCCTCACTTAGTATATACTGTATATCAGAGTTTTTTTTAATTTTAAAAGATACGGTAGTTTGTTTTAATTGTTTAGATATGTAATAAGTACAGAAAATTCAGGAAGGGAGCTGCGTGGAGAGCCTGTAATAAGCTGACTAAATTCAGGTTGGAAGTCACCACTCTCAAGAATCTTCAAGATGCCTATGTTCACAGCTACAGTGGAATCTGTCCTTCTCTATGGTAGCGAAGCCTGAACTATTTCTCGCCATAAGTCAAGTCAAATATCTAATTATACATGTAGTATAATGTATCTCTCTGACATATATGTATATGTATTTTGATTCGAATGATTTTTCGTATTTGTTTTTTCAGACATGGCAGGACCATTTTTTAGTATGGGACCCAGAAAAAAATAATGGTATAGACTTTCTAACGTTACCTATAGGTGATTTATGGAAACCTGATATTGTATTATATAACAAGTAAGTACATTTATAGTTTAGATCTGGTTCGCAACATGTTTTACAGAAATTTTCAATTTGTCTGAAGCTTCTAGGTTGGCCTTTTATAAAATCAAAATAAAAGATCAGTTTATAAATATTAAGTAAAGCATATGTTAGTTTCTGAATTGATTAAAGCCGTACTTCTTAATACATTTGCTCAATTGATAAATCAATTGATTGCATTGTACATTAAAATTAGGGAATGTCTTTTATGCGCCAATTGAAGGACATAACTTAATGAATAAAACAGACATTTGATCCATTAACCAGGTTATAAACTAAAATCATCAATATGATAATGACTCAATGGTTTTAAAAATTGTTTTAAAAATTTATTGTGGAGAATTTTAAGGGTTGGTTCAGAGATAATATTCGATGTAGCATCCACTAGTGCACATTTGAGATTTGATGATGAAACATCGACAGAGTGTACTATAGTCTATAGAATATATTCTATCATGAAAAACATTATACTAAAAGCAACCAGTTATAAAATAATGGTCTGTAATTGGTGGGTTTCATTTGTAGACATTAGTTGACTTTTAATAAGGCATAATGAAAATACTCTGAATATATTTATTTTCTTTATACACTCAATGCATGAAAAAATTGATAGTTACAGTGGAAACTAGGAAAATAATAAATAAAAAAACCGATTAACCCCGCAAGTCGCCCCACAATTCATTGTCTTGTTCTTGTACCACATGTGAATTATTGTTATTATTGTTTGGTGTCTGATATGCAAGGACACATAAAAGACATTTAATCTCCAGACAATCAATTCTGTGTACTAGATTAAATGATGTCATGAATGTCCAATAATGACGTCATATAGCTACAAGCAGATTCTATTGATGTGAGAGGTCTTCAAATATCCCATGGCTTCGATTTCCTGGCTTCGGTATTTGACTATTGGATGGACGATGTCTTATTAATATTACCTGCACAGCACTGGGCATCTCTTAACTGCCTATTTCCTCCATGTCAAGGAGTTTTTATTTAAGACATGACCTTTACGTCAAAAATTTTATTAGAGATTTTATACTGGTTATTGCTAAATTAATGGTTAGCAAATAAGGTCCATAAAAGAGCAAATTTAGTAAAACAACCAAACTGATACGCAGATCTAGATTTTGATTCATAAGTTTTACTTGGAATTTTGTTGACAATTATCCAAATTAATATAAAGATGCTGCCAATTTGTAGAAAAACAATCTCCTCCTCTTTTCCTGCACAAATCCAATGGCTTGAGAATTAGACTCGAATATGAGAATGTTAAGAAGTGAATGTATCTTGAAATATGATGACATATATGGAAAAATATCTACATCTTTCAGATGTTGCACTCTTGCTATTAGTAATCTACATAACCAGTTGTGCATGCTGTAGAATTACTCACCTAGATTGTTAACCTATTTCACTCACTGATCCCTAACATGATAACGAATAAGGTGACATGTTCAATCGACTGATTAATTTCAAAATTCCACCATCAGCATCATGAAATAGGCGTGAAGAAATTCATCTCTCATGCATCAGAGCTTCAAATTTCATTACTCAACTTTCCTTATGAATGCAGTGCATATTTCGTGTAATATTTTATCCAGAAGCAGGCTGCTCTTCAATCATGTCGCTTTACCACACGTCTTTTTAAGTTATTAATAGAGACATTGGGGTGAAGTAAATACAGTTTTAGCGAAATAAATAAATGAAGATTTTTTTTTCAGAATAGAGGTCTTAAGGTTTACAAAACCAACTTGTATGTATAATAGTATTAACCTGACAACTTGTGAAAATATTGTCGATATAAAGATATGGCTAGAACAAGATATCACATGAAAATAACATCAACGATGGAGGTTTTACAGTGTGTAAGATGTTTATTTTAAATTCGTTCTTTGATGTGCAATAACTTGTATCTAGTATACAATATGCATAGGCCAACAAAATCAATGATAATTGTGTTGCTGTAAAACAGCTAATGAAAAAGTACAACAATAGTTGAACAAAAATAAAACCAGCAACTGAACTGAAGGCGCGAAAACAAAAAAAACAGTCTCTGCCACGCTGCCCATTTGATAAAGTTGCCCCAAAAGCGAAAACGAATAGTTTTTTTGTGATACACAAAACAAAATTAGTCGGTAGTTAAGTGTGTCAAATTCAACAGGTTTTCGAATGCATTTGTGATATTAATGTGTTACAGATGTATTTCAGCTGTAAAGGTATTAACTGTGTTTCTTTTTTTTTTTTATTTCAGTGCCAATGATAACCTAAATAATCTAATCAAAGATACAAGATGTGTTATAACAAGTGATGGTCATGTAACATGGAAAGTACCCAGCATTTTAATGAGTGCTTGCGAAATGAACCCAATGTTTTTCCCATTTGATATACAACACTGTAAACTCAAATTTGGATCATGGACGTATCATGGTATTCAATTGAATTTAACTCTAAATGCGTCAGTAGCAGGCCATGACGCATTTAAGACCAATGGAGAATGGGATCTTTTAGACATCCCTGTTGTGAGAGATGTGGCATTTTATAACTGCTGTAGTGAACCTTACCCAACTATTACGTATGATGTGATTTTGAAAAGACGTTCTCTTTTCTATATGTTCAATTTGGTGCTGCCATGCGTTATTATTGCCTCAATTGTTTTACAGGTAAGTAGAAACAGGTACCGCGTTTTTCGAATATGTGACCGTCCATACCAAACCAGCAGTAAATGCCACCTCTTGTCATTTTCACTGTGTTAATTATTTGCAAAGACCACGCTTTAAGGATCGAAATGACACCTTAATGAACTTCACACGATTTTCAGAAGGCAAGTTATGGTCCGTCAAAAGTTGACCGGGAGTAAAACGTATAACTGAGATAAACGCGTTCAAAAATCAATAAGACCTATATTTTCTGTTGATTGTCTTAAAAATATGCATATTTATATCACATTTCCTTTCATTTTCTTGAAATGAAACTTTGCTGGTATTTTGTAGTAAGCACAAGAAAAATGTGAATCTGTCAAAAAATCTATTTCGGCAAATTACGACTTTGACATGTATTTTTAGCTATACCGCAAAATGAAGTTTCTGGCATTTACTGCTCATACGGGCTGGACAGTCACATATAGACCAATATAATTGTTAACGCTCCCGTTCATCGAGGATATCGTGACGGGGAATTTGCATGATCACTGCAAGGTTTTATCCACTTACACATGACATACTATAACTATAAATTTTTGGCATACATGAGGAGTAGAGTTGAGTTAGTACTATCAATCAATCAATCAATGATACACAGTACTTGCATAAAATGCATACCCCATGAAGGAGTGATTTCAATCACACAAACAACGGTCACCATTTTAACGTTTTCTGGTCAAAAAGTTTAAAACTTTGCGTAGTTTGAATCATTCGATCTTATTCAAATGTTACAAGTTTATTGTTAAGATATGTATTATGATAACAAAAACTTTAGAACTTTTAATGTGAGCATCATCAATTTTTCGTTGAAGGCGCTTGGCCGTAACATTTAATGTAACCATTTGTTGTTTCTATAGAACTTTTTTGCTAGCTTTAGAAGTCTGATTTAACATAACCTTAATAGGTATTGTGCTACAATATGAATATACCTGAACAAGATCAGGAAATCCGAACTGCATTAAGTTATGAGATTAAGAAAAAAAAGCGTCAACTTTTTCGAAGAAAACTGTTGACACAAAGTTCAAGAAGCTTTTGTAAACGACATCAAAAGTTCAGGATAATATAGAATATAGAGACGCCATCCCTTATGTATAAGAAAACATTGTGATAGTTTGTCATGTGCAAGTTTGGCTAAATATCGCAGTGATCATAACATTCCAACATTTCGTTGTTGAAAGGTTTATGTGAATTTAATTGAATGGAGTTAACAACAAAATATTACTTGTTTGCAACGCACTGCTGCACTAAAATCTTCATTTCCTTTTATGCACATGTTTCTGCAACACTTACGTTACAGGTTAACTTGTGGTAGGAAAATGCAAGATTCACATTTTGGTGGAGGTGTATATAGATTCACGTTTGTGCCAAAAAACCAGCCGTAAATGAAAGCTTTTATCATTGTGACTTTTTAGATATGTGCAAAGACCATGATAAAAGGAATAAACTGACACCTCAAAGAACTTCACTCGATTTCCAGATTTTCAAGTTATGGTCCGTCAAAGTTTGTCTGGAGGTAAAATGTTTAACTGATATAAGCGCGATCAAAGATCAGTAAACCCTGTATTTTCTGTTGAATGGTGAAAATATACAGATAAATGTCATATTTGTGATCATTTTCTTGAAATGAAACCTTGCTTGTGTTTTGAAGTAAGCACAATGATTGTGATTCTGTCAAAAATCAATTTCGTCAAATTATGACCTTTACATGTATTTTCAGCTGTATAGCGAAAAATTAAGTTTGCTCATTTACAGCTCGTTTGAGATGGATAGCGATAATTGTGTTTTACTTAAAACAAACAAATAGGCAAACAAATAATTAATGGTAAAAGGCATCAGGCTGATTCGGAAAACTATAATTCTGAGAAAATCGAGTAAAAACCTGAATGGAGAGAAGATATTTAACTTGGTTCTTATTACATTTTTTCGTATGCTTTGGATGTTGGTACCTCATTAATATGATAGAATACACTTCAAAGGTAACGTTTCTGATGAAATTAGAAATTTGACCTCGGACGTGATTTTTAACTATGCTCACCTTCAATGGCCTGTATCACCAAAGATCTTGGTATCACGTACTTTAGTATGCCATCAAAGATCTTCGATGCCATAAGGTACCTATCGATATGACGGGTTACAGACCCACATGGTTGGAGAGTGAATAATGGACGCAAATATGTGAATCTATTTCATTTCATTTCGTGATAAACCTTTCAATAAACCATATCAGTTAAAAAACGAATTGCAGCTCAATTACTGTGAAACATCAATAATTTCATCAACCAAGAAAAACATGCTTACTTAAAATACAGTATATAGACTACGATATTGAAAAAAGGTCCAGGCTTGAAAAATGCCTAGGTAAAAGAATTTACAGTGCTAACTTAAATGTAATTCATTGTTTGGCATATTACTAGATTGGTTAAACATTTATAGATAACGATATCTGTGAGTATGTGCAGTGAGGACGAATTCTAAATATGGAGCAAAGCATATATACATTTACAGACATCCTTGGTTCTTCTACGGATTTGAACTAAGGTCTTGGAATCAGTTGAAAGCGAGCAATCATGAAAGAAAACTCTGTTAGTAATTATACGGTATACATAATTTCCAGTGTGCTTGCATTTTTGAGAAAAGTGAGAAAATGTGTCATTTTACCCTAATACTCTCGCGGTCCAGCAAGTAATTACATTACCCAATGAGGATTTTTGAAGTGCTGAAAAGTTTGTTAATAGACATCGAATGGTTGGAATCAACTAAATTTTGCGGCGTGTATTAAATGCTATACTGCTCTTTAACTTAGCATCATAATTATGAATTGAACTTTAAAACGTAGGATTTTAAGAAGGGAATGTACCTTTTCATATAATATGACGCAACTAAAATGGCGGTAAAGGCTTTTCACCACGAAGTGGCGCTATTGCATAGAAAACAATGAATGTCATGAGTGATTCTTTATTTATGCGTACTTTGATTCGATAAGCAATTATGCATCAGTTATGCATGTTATGAATGTTATATTTTGGTTTTAGTCGGTAGTAACTTTACATACCACAAGAAATTCATTCATTGATATGTGCCACTTTATCATTCTCGACTGGTATATCAATAATATATTTACTTCAAAATATTATATAGATTAGTCACAGCATGTTATACATTGTATAACATGCTGTGTCTAATCTATATAATATACACTTTTAAAAGAAAAGATTGAGCGGTCACTCTTTCTTAGAGGGATTTGTTTTCACTCCAAAAGAGTGACATTTTACTTTTTTACTCTTAAAGAGTGAAATGTCACTCTTATAGAGTTATAATTCACTCTTTGAGGGAGTGAAAATTGCCACTCTTTTAACGATTGGTCACTGATACCGCTCTTTAAAGAACGATTTCACTCGAAAAGAGTGAAATGTCACTCTTTTGGAGTGAAAAAAAAATCACTCTAAGAAAGAGTGACTGTTCACTCTTTCCATTTTAAGAGTGTACACGTATATATATATCTATTACAACGATGTTTTGGTCTATTATATTCGATATAATAGGGTTTTTACGTCATTGGCCATCATATAATCAAAAACAAAACAACTATTTTGGTACTTATTTTTGGAGCGAAAGTAAATATTAAATTAGAAATCGGTACAGTGACGGTACTGCTGTAGAGATATTTAGTACAACATCACCGTTACAACGGTATGTTTTTTTTGTTTTTGTGAGCCAAACCAAATTGTTTAAAGTTATGATATTACAATATTATTCTTTTTTCACAATTATTTTTTGCCACGACAGGGATTCTACCTGCCATCCGATGCAGGCGAGAAAGTAGCGCTCACCATCACCATTCTTCTGTCACTTACTGTGTTCTTATTGCTTGTAGCCGATACTATGCCGCCTACTTCAGATGTGCTTCCTTTACTAAGTAAGTAAACTGGTCAAGACCTCCAACAATCCTATGAGGGAAAATAGGACACATATGTGTACCGCCGCGGCAAAAGGGTCCAGTTGTCGACCCCTACATGTTGCTCATTGTAGCATATCTGTTATTACATTTTTTCGTATGCTTTGGATGTTGGTACCTCATTAATATGATAGAATACACTTCAAAGAAACCGTGATGAAATTAGAAATTTGACCTTGGACGTGATTTTTGACTATGCTCACCTTCAATGGCCTGTATCACCAAAGATCTTGGTATCACGTACTTTAGTATGCCATCAAAGATCTTCGATGCCATAAGGTACCTAT
>JXSR01S055969.1:47994-60132 GCA_000969725.1 Ophiothrix spiculata | reverse complement strand
ATAGTCATTATGAGATTTTGAAATGGGGGCCATATTAAGAAAACGAAAAATCTTGGATCGTTGATTTATTTACCTTTACAACGGTGAAAGAAGTGGGTTTATAAATGAAGGAGTTCTAAAGATACGCTTATTTTAATGTGAGGGAATAAAAACATCCATGTCATGTATTACATAGGAAGGGCAGGTGACATTGTTTTTCTGTTGTTTTTGGTAACTTTGAAAAGGCTTTATTGGGTCTGAAAAGTACTTCTCGCTTTTTTTATAGGACTTGAAAGATCATGAGAAAAACGTCTTTATCAAATGGGAAATAGTAAGGCAATCCAAAACAAAACAAAGGAAAACAAAACAATAGACAATGCAACTTATGTATCAATGAAAAACTATAAAAAAATCAATGTATTTCAAAGATCCCCAATCGTTCAACAAAAGAACGGAAGCAAATAGTAAATTTAGACACTCAAGGCCAAGATGAAGTGACGTGTATTTAGCATGTTCTTGTCAGTTGCTTGAAATTGTACTGCGTGAAACACAGTGTATCAGCCAGAATTCAGCTCGCTGAAATATCGCTTATTTTATTTGTTTTTAATTCATGAAAAATTACAGGAAATGCCGCTTTTTACATGCGTATGAATATTCATGAGTTCGGATACCCTAGTTTAAAAAGCCTGTAAACTCACCAAAATAGCATAGAACATTAAACCAAACTTGCACTTAGAAGAGTAAATGTTATGAAAACATTTTGAAATTAAAAAAAATGAAACATTTTGAAATATAAGTGTCTTTTCGTGTGATTTTTGCGAGGGTTTATTTTCCTCGAGTGAGTTCAAATAAGGTCTTTGCGTTTTACCTAAAATCTACGGTTCTGGACTTAATATATTTTAGCCACTTGGTCAAAAGAGAGCGACAACACTTCTTTAACAGATTTACTAAATCATTTGCGGAAATTTTGCGTAAAACACGTATCACGTAAGACGATATGACGCTTGGTCTAATGAGGTCAAATAAAGCATCACATTTCTACGCAAATATCATATAACCCCGGAATAGCCTTGCTCCAAGGCGTGAGGCTGTATCCCCTATTCCAATATCCAATACATGCAAGGCCTGCTTCCCATTTCTTTAATTATTCTCACTTCCCAATGTATATGATATACAGTAAATCAATGGTTATACCTCCCTCTGAATTCAGTTTCCTACTCACGCCTTGTGAAATTCCTAATTACCTCACTCATCAACCCTATTCTCTCCAATGTAAAATATTAAAATTTCCCTCCAGAAAAGAGGCAGCCAATAGAAACCTATGCTACTCTAGGTGATTTTATTTTGAAACATAACAGGTAGGTACAACCTTTCTGAGTTTGGCTATAGATAGTCAGATGTATTGATATTCAACAAAACATTATATGTGTTCTCCTTTTGTATTAAATTCATACTTATAAATGATAAATCTATAATAGCCTGTGAGTAAATTGTGAACTTTCTTTATATCTTTTTAATGGAACGCCCATGATAAAATGGATCAGTCCATTTTTTCTGAAAGTAGTGACTTTGACTCCAGTTACCTCCTGTTGTGTGATTACATAATCTTATACCAAATTCACAAGTCTCTAGTTGCTTGGAGGAAATATAGATAAGCTAGTAGGCACCCTGGACAGGAGATCCTTTGTCTGTAGTCAAACAGTTCATAATATGTTGTAACAGTCACATAATACATTTGCTTGCTAACAACATTTATTTGCAAGTTCACATAGGGGAATGTAATGTGGTTGGACTTATGGTCTAATTTTGGAGTAATGAACTTCAACTACTTTGTATCCTCTGTCAGGCCATGGTCAGGGTAGGTTGAGGTTCCATTGTTAAATACCAAAATAGAAAGTTTGAAGAAACTTTAAATGCAAACAGTGATGATTTTTTGGTTCTCCGCTACAATTTGAGACTTTTTGAAATTAAAATAGGCCTATATTGGATACCTGTGCAACTGTTTTAAAAATAGCATATTTAAGCATGGACAGTGGAAATATAACTTTTACAGAAAACTGAATATTTTGGAGAGAGTACAGGACAACAGAGACTTGGAGCAAGTCTACCCCGGAAGTGACCAATTACGCGGCATTTGTCTATTATACGTACATATAGTTAAACCGCCCTCTCTATGTCAGCGATATCTCGATAGCCTAGTATGCTATTCGCTTTTGATGCGAGAAGTCCCAGTTTCGAATCCCGTCGGCGCCTTCTTTCCCCCTTTTTTTTTCATTTGAAAACAAAGTATTATTTGTTTCCATCATATTAGATTGATATTCATTCAATAAACTATTTTTACAAAATAATTCTTTAGATAAACATTATAAAATCATTTCCCAATAGCCCGTAAATGATATTCAATTCAATTCAATTCAACTTTATTTCCATAATATACATGCAAAATAAAAACAAACAAACACATTGATAAAAATACAAAGATACTATTATGGAGGAGCAGTCAAAAGGCCACAATTGTCCAGAGAGGACTACCCCTTGCTAGAGAAGTGTTCAGCGAGTTTCTATGTGAACTGGCCCTTAGTCAAAATCTAGACTTGTAAGAAGACATGGGCCGGGGAATAGAAACTCCCGGAAAACTAACATCACATTATATGTTACACTACATGTTATTGCACACAAAACACACCCAATAATACAATACAATACAATACAAACAAAGCCCCAAAAACTCAAAATTATTCATAACCAGATAAGTATATTTTGTACTGACTTCTAAAATGTCTTGACGAAAAAGAATTTTTGATCTCATTATTAAGTGAATTCTAACTCAACGGCCCCTGGGCTCTAACAGAGTGATCAGAAAAAGATCTTGTGTGTCTTGTTTGTTGAAAATTTTCTTTGTTTCTTGTTTGGTAATTATGGATTTCAGATCTGGTGATGAAAAAGTTATTTGAAACCAGTTGGTAGTTGATTGTTAGAGTACCTGTACATAAAAAGCGCAGTCTCAAGTTTGAACATTATCATATACATTAAGAATATTATTATTTGCGAATAAAGGTCCCGAATAGCTTTGATAATGACTTTTGGAAATAGTACATACTGCCCATTTTTGTAACTTAAGAATTTTTTCTAAATACGTTTTGCACGAACAACCCCAAACCGGAATACCGTAACTAATGTATGGAAGTACTAATGAACAGTACAGTGTATATAATATTCTTTGGAATGAAATGTTTTAACTTGTTCATAACCCCGATATTGCATTATATTTTCTTAGCGACATTATCAATGTGATTTTTCCAAGTCAAGTTTTCATCAATTGTTACTCCCAAAAACTTGGTTGTTTTTACACGAGTTAACACAGATCCACCCGTGTCTAACTCAAAGTTTGTCATGTGAGGCGTTCCTATCATCATAAAGTTTGTTTTGCTTGCATTAACAGAAAGCTTATTCGCTTTAAACCAGTTACTTACTTCAAGGAGTTATGTGTTTATAAGTGGTATTTTACTCAGTGTCAGACCTCACATTCATGAAATTTGAAAAATATATCTTTCCTGTAAGACTTTTAAAATCAGTTAATAAAAGAAGGGAAAATTCAGTACAATTGATGTCGGTCATCACATTATCCCGATAATACAGCGGATATCGCAAAATGACAAATTACACCTTTCGGAGGTCTGGTGCTATAGCTACGTCATTTACCATACCATGCATGTGCGTGCAGCAGCTCAGGGGCTTGACCATAGACGGTCTCCGTCTATGGCTTGACTGTCGCATCCACTGTTACGGGTATAGGGAAATGATTTTATCATGTTTATCGAAAGAAATTCGTTTGTAAAAGTAGTTTATTAAATGAATATCAATCTAATACGATGGAAAAAAATAATCCTTTGTTTTCAAATAAAAATGTTTTCAAATGAAAAAAAAAGAAGGCGCCGACGGGAATCGAAACTGGGACCTCTCCATCATAAAGCGAGTATCAATCAATCAATCAATCAAATCACTTTATTCACAATATCATACATATAAATTGTATAAAAAACAATGAAAACATATAAAACATGACAATGATATTGTGGGAATGGTCAAAAGGCCAAAAAGGCCTGAAGGGACCATCCCCTGAAACAAAAGAAGAGAAAAAAAAGTTTCAAATACACAAAAAACAATACAAAAAGAAATACAAATCATATACAAAAATCAAACAAGCACTTAAATTGGTTCAAAAATTGGTTTTGTATGTCAGTAGTATCTTCTAGTGGTTCAGAGTTTGAGTCAGTGTACTTATTAGTAAAATGTGTAGTTCCTAAAACCATGTAATTTGTTTTGCTGGCATTTATAGACAGTTTGTCTGCTCTAAACCAATTATTTATCTCTTTTAATTCATCATTGATTATACTCATTTTTGAAGCGAGGTCCGGATCTGAATACAACAAAGTAGTATCATCTGCAAATAGTATTATGTCAAAAATATTGGTGCTAGCTACTATATCATTTACATAAAGTATAAATAACAACGGTCCCAAGATGGATCCTTGTGGACAAATTGTTTTCTGTTTTCGAGATAACTCTTAAACCATTCTAATACGATTCCCCGAAATCCATAATGCTCAAGTTTATGTATTAATATACCGTGGTCAATGGTATCGAAGGCCTTTGATAAGTCAAGAAAAATACCTAGTGTACTTTCGTTTAGTTCTACAGACTTTGTTATTTTGTCCACTAGCATGACTAGTTCAATAATTGCCATTTGAGTTGATTGGTTGGGTCTAAAACCAAATCGTTTTTCATTTAATATCATATTCTTATCTATAAAATCCATACACCTATTGAACATTAACCTTTCGAGTATTTTTGAAAAACATGGAAGAACAGACACAGGTCTATAGTTTGAAAATATTTCTGCGTCATCTTTTTTATAAATTTGGATTACCTTTGCAACTTTAAGTTGATGCGGTACAACTCCGGTTTGAAGAGAGCAATTAAAAATAATAGAAAGTGGAACGTAACCACTAAACTAATTGTTCACTTCCGGGGTTATATGATGTTTCGCGTAGAAATTTAATGTTTTATTTGACCTCAGCCTGACCTCTGTGGACCAAGCGTTACAATCTCTGACGCGAGGCGTGTTTTACCCAAAATTACCGTAATTGTTTTAGTAAATCTGATAAAGAAGTGTTGTCGCTCTCTTTTGACCGAGTGGCTAAAATATATTAAGTCCACGATCGTAGATTTAAGGTTAAATCAAAGACCTAATTTGACCTCACTCAACGAAAATAAACACTTACGAAGAATTTTCATTTTTTTAAATTTCAAAATGTTTTCATAACATTTACGCTTCTAAGTGCAAGTTTTATTTGAGATTCTGTGCTACTTTGGCGAATTTACAGGCTTTTTAAACTAGGACATCCGAACTCATGAATATTCATATGGATGTCAAAAACGGCCTTTCCTGTAATTTTCCATGAATAAAAAATAAATAAAATAAGCGATATTTCAGCGAGCTGAATTCTGGCTGATATATATAATATAAACACTTAACCATCAGACAGGAGTAGTAAGTCCTAGGGGCCGCTCGAAGAAAAAAGCCCGGGGGCACTCAAGTATAATGTTGCAGGCATAGCGTGACCACAGTTTTTCAAAACACCTCCTAAAGGGTGATTGTTTCTGAAGCCATAATCTACCATTTTGCACTCATTCACAAACTAAATCGGGAATTTACCGTTACCCTTTTAACTGTATGGTTTGAAAAAGTACCCTATTTCTTGAAAATTAGCTAAAATGGCTGTTTTTTGATACCCTAAAAGTGTCACCTGATACACATTTGTCCTCAAAAACAACCCTAAATCACCTTTTTCTTGGTCACGATATGCCTGCAGTATGATACTTGATGGCCCCCCGGGGGAAAAAAGTGGTACTCATGCTCGTCAGAGCACCTCAAAATCGGACCCTAAATGTCGAAACCATGTACAGAAAATTCCAACCCTCAATGTCGTAAAATGTTCAAAATCATACCCCCATCTTTCGCGATGTCTTATATTAGTGCACTAAAATCGACCCCTAAATGTCGCAATGGACATTTGACCCATTTATGGCGTAACACACTGAAATGGACCCTTAAACGGAGTAACAATGTCCTTTTTTTTTGCCATAGAAAACAAAAATAATACATTGGAAGCGTTTTCTGTAGTTATTTCTTGGGATTTTAGAATAGTTGGCGAAAAAGTTACCCTAATTTGAAGATATCGTAAAATGGCGACCCTTAATGTCGAAAGTTACCCTGAAAGGCACCCCTTTTCTAAAGACGTCGACGACGCCAAAGAGGCAAAATCCGACCCTTTTTTGACGTTTTTTTCTGACGAGCATGCGTACCACTTGTATCTTCAAGCGGCCCGACGGGTAGTAAATGAACCACCATACCTTAAATCGCACGAATGCTCGACTTTAAATGAACACCTGTGTCGTGCTACAATAAAAAATAGATAGTTTTTGTTTTCCTAATCTCTATTTCTTTTCTGTTTTTTTTTTCAGGTATGTATTACGCTATTATCATAATTATAGTCGGCCTATGTGTAATAATGACTATAGTCATCATTAATATACATCATAGAGGCGATAGTTCCAAAGTACCTAGATGGTTGCATAATTTGATTCTAATTCGATTGGCGTCACTATTGGGCTTAAGGAACAATATTTCATTGTCTTCCAGACAAATGGAAGTAGATGTAAAAGAAAATGAAATTGCATTAGCGCCACCAATAGGTTTGTTGAATCCAATTTTTGAAGGCGATGACGCAATTGAGGACATTATGGATGGAAATGAGCCCAATAAAGCCGCGCATTTACGAGAACGGAGGCTGCAGGACTCTTTAATCGAACTATATATGGACAGAATTTGCAAGAATATAACTTCTATATCGAAGCGTCAAACGATGAAAGGAGAAAGCAACAAATGTGCTCAAGAATGGAAAGAATTGGCTATGGTATTGGACAGATTTTGGATGTTTTTATTTCTTGCATTATCAGCATTAATAACAGTCGTAATTCTTTTGATGGCAGCATGGCATGTGAAGATCTAATAATAACAAAAAAGCTAGTTTTATAATGCTACCTTATAAGTTAGAATGTGTGTGTATATTTTTGTTCAAGGAAAGAAGGAATTATGGATTCCATATATCGACATGTGCTGTAGATGAATAAGCTGCTCTCCTGACATGAACTCATTCGCTACACGTATGATGACGATTGATATTATTGTATCTCAGAGTTAATCATACTGAGAAAATTTACTCTAAGGATACTTGTTTTTTTATATGCCGTTAACATTTCATATTTGGCGAATAACTAGAGTAAAAACCTTACCGTTTTGCTATAATACTTTGCTTTTTTATGTGCGTTACGTACGTCGGGATATGTCTTCTTCACGTTGGTCTTTTAGAGATACATTGAACCTATAGACATTGTTCAATAGCTGAAATAGAAGCATTTCTATGGTATGTTTCGTGACATTTCCTTTCATCGCCTTTTTCAAAATATAGTACACCATAGTGTTGTATTCAGTAAAAAACCACCTTCATCGACCTTGTCAGCTGAGGTTACTGTATGCATGACTGCAGTGTAGTTGCAGGGCTCATATGGGATTAATTGCAGATGCAGTCAAGCTCAAACGGTAAGGCGCTCGCTTTCGGTGCGGAAGGTCCCGAGTTCGAACCCCGCTGGTGCCAATGTTGAGTATGTTTGAAATTCCCTTTGACAAGGATGCTAATTGTCTAATGGAAACACGTACGTATCCCGGGGAGTTGTTCCGGGCAACGATAATGCATATTTGGGCTGAAGAAGGTTCAGCGCACCCCTAGAGATTGCCGCATCGTAGAACCTGAAGGGCATAAAGTAACGTTTGTGACCCAAAAATTGAAAAATTTCACATTTAAATGGCCACAGAACCTAGCATAAACATTATATCCACACAAGTTTGGTGTTGATAATGGTGCTCTCTGGTGCGATCAAGACATGTAAGTGTTTAAAGATTAATTTAATTGCCAAAGTACTGAATAAAATTCATGTAATGTTCGGTAACGTTTGTGACATCGCACGGAAATTGTATTTTTGCTCCAAATGACTTCAAAGTAGAAATTTTCTGACATGTTAGTGAATTTTTTATTGCGCTTTTCACGGATGATGGGTAACATATATTTACAAACATTTCTTGAAAGTGGTAGATAAATTCTATCGTCAGGAAATCTTTTAACGCAATGTTTTGTTTGGTAACGTTTGTGGCATTTTGGTGTAACTTTTTGGTAACATTTGTGACATTTTTGAATTATATAAAACATGTGCTCATTCATGCACGGATAAAAAAACTTTACATTTTCTGATTAGAAAATACTTTTCACATACCAAGTAACAAATGTATGACTGAAAAACCCTGCTTACGTGGTTGAATTAAAAAGCTGATTTTTTGCTTGAAGTCAAAAAAAGTTTCATTTTCACTGGAATGAGCTTGATCAAAATATTTGTGGTTTAGAATGGAACTTACTTGGGCGACAGGAAACAGCACATGTAAAGTGTGCTGAGGCCGCATGTAATTACACATCACGGCATAGCGCACCAATAAATCCCCTGTATTTTTATTTGAATATGTTTCAACCGCCTAGACGTGCCGCTGCCACTTATTATTAGTTGGGGGAAAGCAATGTCGACTGTCGATTGTGACAATTGTGATGAATATGAAACCATTCTTACTTGTTAGTTTCTATGTCCAAAATATATCCACCATTTTTGAAAAAAAGACCCAATCAGTTTTTCATTTTTGATTTTTGTAACACATAAATTTACTCAAAGTAGATTAATCTTCATGTCTACTAATCAAATTCTTGTCAATATTATACTGTAAAACAAATTTAGAATACATTTTCGTCATTGAAATAATCATCCTGGACGACAGAATACATTGCGACATGACTGTCTTCAGTGCCAGATGAACATTATTCTTAATGTGCATTCTTAACAAAATGATTTGAAATTATAAATCTGGTGATTCGCTCGTCCCCACAAATGATTATCAAACTTTAAACGTAAAAATGGTAGCATTTCTAAGAGCAGTCATTGCATTACGCAATGAGCTATTATACTAGTATGTAAGATACTTAAAATAGGGGTGTATGTACTAATGGAAACAGCACCATGGTGATATTACACAGCTATGTGATTTTGTTTTGAATTAGTTAAGAAAAAAAGATGTACACAAAACCAACGTTACATCTCATTTATCACCCCAATTTTCAAGATAGATTCAGAGAAAAATCCTTAAGAAGTGCTGTTAAAATCTTATCGATGTTACACTTTAGTGTCTTATGTGTAGTGTGCAATGGTAATTAAAATGGATTTTTCTTTCTAAATCTGAAATGAAAAGCAGTTACTATTGATAAGTGAGTACCAGCTTAAATAAGTGTAATTACTCTCCATTTGCTTAAACTATTTTTATTCTACAAATTAGTTGATTTTCTTAAGTTCTATGCAACATTCTGTATGCTATGTATACTTTTACTTTAAAGGTGTAGGTTCTGATGACATTCTCATCCCCCAGGGCTTAACGGGAAGTAGTATATATTTGATGCGAAATGAAAGCCAGTATTATTCTGATTATGAATCCAAAATTTCACCTCCAAATTCTTTATATTTTTGGAGATATAGCACAAAATGTAATATTAACTGCTATACCTATTTTCCATTTCTTTTGTATTTACCTAACAGCCTCATCTCCCGGTGTTGCATACTTTATTTTGCCTCTCAAGAAAAAACAAGACACAAGCTAAGGTTAAAACCTAGCACAATGTATTTCAGAGGTCAAGGTCAATCAGTTAAAAGCAAATTATACACATCGTAAAATAAAAAACCTACACCTTTAAGATGACAAATTATCTTTCGGGTGTTAAAAGTGTTATAGTTTGTTTTTGTCCTGTTAACTCACAAAGCCATTTCGTAGAAAAGGGAATGTTAGGGTAAACTAAAATGCTTAAAACGACTTGTAAGAGCATCAAAGTCATTACTTCGTGCAATAACAACAGGTGAAACTACAAAATACAAAGTTCCTTTAGCATGCTATACATAATTTATTTGGTTGTTTTATTAAAAAAAGGAATTTATTAATCTGATTCATTTGGTTCATTGATCAATAATTATTAAAGAAAATTACGCCTTTTCAGTATGGTATAACCTTGTGTGTCGACTGCTTTTTGTATGAAGGGCAAATACTAGGTTAATGTAAAAAAACCAGATTGTTAAATTCAAGTTGTTTTAAGATCTTATAATACCTACGTGAACATATAAATTGCCTTTCACTTACTGTTGATGTATTTGTATTTATTTGATAAGTGCTCGAATTTCTCATTTCTTATAATAACCTTTTGTTCAAAAATATTTGTTGAAAATATAATATTGCCAAACAATATTAAACTCAGTTGATAGAGTATTTGGGTTTTTTCGACCCCCGGACAATCCCCCATTTCTGTTACAAACAAAAATAGACCAACATCAAATATAACTTTTGGGTTCAAGTTTCAACAACACACATATAAGATTACACTGTAAACAATAGATGAATTATAAGGATCAAAATATTTAAATCAAATCTCCTTGTCTTTACTTACATATGTACAACAATATAATTAAGATTAGAAATAACTCAGAAATTAATGTTTACAAATTCACAAAGTTTGCCTGCACTGTTAGAACGTTGGGCAAATAATTTACCCAACGTTGGTTCAACTATGAACAACTCAACTTCTGGGTTAATAATTACCAACGTTGCGTACATTGTTGGCTAATTACCTAACTGATGGGTAAAAGTTTTAGCTAATGATTATCAAACTTTAAACGTAAAAATGGTAGCATTTCTAAGAGCAGTCATTGCATTACGCAATGAGCTATTATACTAGTATGTAAGATACTTAAAATAGGGGTGTATGTACTAATGGAAACAGCACCATGGTGATATTACACAGCTATGTGATTTTGTTTTGAATTAGTTAAGAAAAAAAGATGTACACAAAACCAACGTTACATCTCATTTATCACCCCAATTTTCAAGTTAGATTCAGAGAAAAATCCTTAAGAAGTGCTGTTAAAATCTTATCGATGTTACACTTTAGTGTCTTATGTGTAGTGTGCAATGGTAATTAAAATGGATTTTTCTTTCTAAATCTGAAATGAAAAGCAGTTACTATTGATAAATGAGTACCAGCTTAAATAAGTGTAATTACTCTCCATTTGCTTAAACTATTTTTATTCTACAAATTAGTTGATTTTCTTAAGCTCTATGCAACATTCTGTATGCTATGTATACTTTTACTTTAAAGGTGTAGGTTCTGATGACATTCTCATCCCCCAGGGCTTAACGGGAAGTAGTATATATTTGATGCGAAATGAAAGCCAGTATTATTCTGATTATGAATCCAAAATTTCACCTCCAAATTCTTTATATTTTTGGAGATATAGCACAAAATGTAATATTAACTGCTATACCTATTTTCCATTTCTTTTGTATTTACCTAACAGCCTCATCTCCCGGTGTTGCATACTTTATTTTGCCTCTCAAGAAAAAACAAGACACAAGCTAAGGTTAAAACCTAGCACAATGTATTTCAGAGGTCAAGGTCAATCAGTTAAAAGCAAATTATACACATCGTAAAATAAAAAACCTACACCTTTAAGATGACAAATTATCTTTCGGGTGTTAAAAGTGTTATAGTTTGTTTTTGTCCTGTTAACTCACAAAGCCATTTCGTAGAAAAGGGAATGTTAGGGTAAACTAAAATGATTAAAACGACTTGTAAGAGCATCAAAGTCATTACTTCGTGCAATAACAACAGGTGAAACTACAAAATACAAAGTTCCTTTAGCATGCTATACATAATTTATTTGGTTGTTTTATTAAAAAAGGAATTTATTAATCTGATTCATTTGGTTCATTGATCAATAATTATTAAAGAAAATTACGCCTTTTCAGTATGGTATAACCTTGTGTGTCGACTGCTTTTTGTATAAAGGGCAAATACTAGGTTAATGTAAAAAAAAACAGATTGTTAAATTCAAGTTGTTTTAAGATCTTATAATACCTACGTGAACATATAAATTGCCTTTCACTTACTGTTGATGTATTTG